>CM041777.1:77615871-77634706 GCA_023374045.1 Limonium bicolor | reverse complement strand
ATATTCAGACTTATACCTTATTTTAGCAATATGGTCAAAAGTAAATAGATTATTATGTCATCTTAATAATCATGTACCCCTTCTATCCATAATACTAATATATTTTTAGTTTTTTATTACGGATTCTATAAATTAAAAAAATTAGAATTACTCAAATTATTTTTAGTATAAGTTTTTAGAAAAACGCTACTAGTTTAAAAACTATTGTTCTATATTTTGTCATTAACATAATTTAGTATATCAATCTTTATAAAAAACTAAAAATAAAAAAAAAGGAAAAGCTTTTTATATATTCAATTTAAATTTAATTTTGTGTCAAATTAATATATAATACCATTTTTAAAATATAATTATAACTATTGAAATTAAAATTAATTTATAAAAATTAATTTTTAAATATTAATTAATATTATTAAAATATTCTCGCCCCTAATTACAGTTTTCTGGCTCCGACTCTGTTTACGGTATTCATTCTCTTTGCAGCATAAACTTCTGGCTGTTTTGTGGTTGTTTTTGTATTGTTTTGTGCTGGTATATTTGTGGCTGTTTTGAAAATTATTGTTCGGCAGTGACGGCAAATTCAGAAATACCACAAAAGAGACAACACCAAACGGAACCAAACTCTTTATTGAAAAACACAAAAAGAACTTACACTACCTACTAAGTGGAAGAGTTCTACTTAAAAAGAACTCACCCACTAACCATAACAATTCTCTAATCAGCTCATTGGAGAGTGAAGTAAGTTTAGAAACACCCTATGATGAATCTAACAATTAAGCGCGTACAAAATGATACTCCCTCCTATTCTAAATATAAGTCGTTTTAGGCTTAGAATTATGTTCAAATTATAAGTCGTTTTAGACTTTTGTATCTATCTTTCTACTTTTTAATTATTATTATCATTGTACTCTACTTTTATCTACCAATAAAGTATACTTACTTTTTATTCTCCCAATACAAAAAGTAAAAGTATGCTAGTCTTTTTAAACCTTTCTTAAAAATTGTGAAAAGTATAGAACGACTTATAATTAGAATAGGAGGGAGTACTAACAATGTGATAGGTGCTTCTCTCTAGCTAGAATGTAATAGCTCTCTCGAATATAGAGGAGATAGTAGCTGACTCTTGTCAAGGGTAGTCATACGATTGCCGTACTTTTGGTTGAGTGTATCAACCTCGTCCCGAGGCTCAGGAACAGACTCTGAAAGTGGTACTTATATAGTCGGCTGAGTATACGAAGGGGCAAAAAAAGTATCTGTTGTGTCAATAGAGTGTACCATGTGATTCACAGTTGGAAATGCAAGATTGACTCGATGATTATTGAGGAGACAATACATTACAACAGTGGCATAGAATTGACATTTTGGTTCCCTTCAATCCTTTACTATGAACCAAACACTTGATTTTTTTTTTTTGATAGTTACGGTAGTACATAGATTTCGAACCCAAGACTTTTGGTTCTGCTATGTCACTCCTCTACGGACCAATGATGACAGGAATATGGAGAAGTTGTTGTAACAAGGATAGATCAGCTCCGGGTATAAGAGATCCTACTTTTCCTTTTGGTACGAAAAAGCAATATATAGTAGTAGGAGTGACTCCTTCGATTTCAAGGGCAACACCCTGGTCATAAAAGACAAGACCGTCATTAGGGACTGACAGCAAGTCACAGAGAGTATTTGTGTCAAAATAGACAGATTTGGAACTAACAGACTGGGCGTTTCCATTACGAATGATCAGCTCGTTACAAAATGCAACTACTCTTTTGGATATCATCACCTGATAAACCGTTCTGGAAATTCAAACCCCACTTTCTTGGATGATAAACCTCACTACTACTCTCACGTCTCACCCACATGTTTAGTATCAAAAAATCCACTTTCCTCTCAAAGAAGATATTCTTTTTCCTTGACACCAAACTCCCAAACGCTTCGCACTTCATCTGGTATTGTTATGAAAGATTGAAGGCAGCAGAATGGACAAGAGACTGACTTTGATAGAATGAACCTGCACTGCAGCAAACTGTCGAACAACTTGAGTGTATTGATGTGAACTGGCATGTTCTGAAAGTGAAGACTGCAGAGCAACACCAGTCACCAAGGACTTGACATATGAAATTAACACTACCAGTGTAATCAAGAAAGGATCTCAAAACCAGAGATACCCAAACCTTTTGCTCAACGAGTGACCAATATAGGGGAAAGATCAATCTCAACCCTTCTGTAAAGGACCCGGTATCCCTCCGAACTTTCACCAATCTTGTCAAACTTGATTCACAATCCTTTCGTAACTGACACCAGGATGGATTGTGGTATTGACGATGGAAGAAATAGGGTCAATTATAGGAGACACCTACTTCTTGGAGGTATTGTAATGTGGACGCATGATTCGATCGACATTTAAGTACTATCGATGTTAGAGTCTATTCCAGGGGCGGAGGCCGCAAAACAGAGAATGAAGGTCGAAAACCCGCGAAACATCTATTCACATTCCAATTTGGGCGCTCTTTCTGAATTCCTTCTGAATTTTTTTCATGAGCAGGGCAGGGCTGACTCCACCAATCTCAGTGGGTCGAGCGCTTTTCCAAGATGGAAAAAAAAATTCTTAACCGCTTATGAAGTGGGTTTATGCTATGTTGCACCGAAATTTCTAGGACGTTTTCATCCGTTTTGGGAATGTTTCGTTTCGGAAGACTTACTACAAACTCACAACTCGGGGTATTTCAAAAAAAAGAACTTGATGAGAGTATTTTGACATTATATATTTAATACACTGTTTATTTAAACTAGTCAATTAATATTTATTTTAACTAATATAATACAAAAATTGACTAAATTAATATACTATTCCATATCATTATATATTATTTTTATTAAAATAAAATAATATTATATAGAATTATTTTCATTAAAATCAATATAATATTATATATTTGAGTAAATTGTTCGGAACCCCCTTAGGATTGGGCATATACAGTTAATCCTCTGTGTTTATCATAATTATTGGTAACCACCTTGAGGTTATAGTATCTTTGACTATGAGCCCCTTAACTATAATTCTGTTATTAAAACGTTAACCATGTGCTGACCCATAAACTTAATGACATGCTTGACAAAAAATAGTTGCTTAATCAACATTCTTTATCCAAAAAAACATTAACCTACCTTGAAAATGCATCTGAATTCGGATGAAGGAGAGTTAAACGATGTTGATTAAGCAGTTTTGTTGTCCAGACTGGCATTAATAATGTGATTAAGCTGATGGCCAAATGTAGTTAATGTTTTGATAACAAGGTTATAATTCGGGGCTCATGGTCAGAGATATCGTAACCTCAAGGTGGTTACCAATAATTATGATAAACACAAAGGGGTTAACCGTATTATGCCCTTTCCTCAAGGGGGTTCCGAGTAATTTACTCTATATATTTTTATAAGGGCGTGTCTTAGCTACAACTGGATGTTGCAATTCTGGCTACATCCGCTGATGTGGCAAGATTTTTTTATAGAAAAGTATAATTGATGCTATAGGTTATAATGTATATAACGTAAAAGAAACTTGTACGAATGGTCATACAAACCTGTACAAATATTCATTAAACTTGTACATTCTCACGTAAAAACATGTACATCCTCGCATTAAAAACATACAGATGGTCACATAAACCTGTACGAATCATTAAATATGTACATCATCAGATTAAAATATGTAAATGTAAGGAGAAATCATGTACATGTGGTCATACAAACATGTACAGATGTTCATTAAAAAACATGTACATTCTCACGTTGAACATGTACATGTGACATTAAAACATGTACATTCTCACATTAAATATGTACATACATCCTCACGTTAAATATTATCGTATACATGTAAAAATATTTTTTAAAAAAAGTTGTTAAAACATATCCATGACTGGTCTTGTTTTGAAGAGCTTGAATTTAGATGAACAATGATATAATTTTTTTCATTTTACTTATATATTAATAGTTACAACCATTTAAATTATTGTTATTGTGATAAAGATAAAAAAAAAACTAAGTAAAAGAAGTTCCAGTTTTCTAATTACAAAACCACCCCTTCCCTTATTTTCAATTACAAAACCACCCATTCCCCTATTTTCTAAATTACAAAATTATCCTTGGATGTAGTCATCCTAGCTACAAGCACATGTAGGGGTGTCCAAAAAAACCCGTTACCGCGGTACCATACCGTAACCTGTTTATACCGTACCGTCTAACCGGTTAACCGTACTGTCTTTGGCGGTATGGTTAACCGTACCGTTATAATTAGACATATACGGTTTAGGTAACGGTATGTAACTTTTATACCGTGATTAACCGCGGTTAACCGGTTATATATATAACTATATATTTATATTACATATAGTCTTCAATTTTGGTTTTTGATATTTTAATATTGTTTGCTATGTGCTAGTCTTTTGTATATCCTATAACTTATATTTTGATAACTTGAACAAAGATCATCTAGAATCTAGAAAAATGACACTCCTTATCTATGACGTAATATATGTGCATTGAAGAGGAAGGTAAGCATTATAGATAGTGTATATTGTAATTATGTTTTGTTAAATCTTTTAAGATGTATTTTGTTGTCACTTAGTTGATAAATCAGCTTGTAAATTATGTTGTTCGAATCTATGTGAATTGATTTTGCCTTATATTCTTCAATTGTTTCGTATCATTGCGATTATAAATGTGCAGATTATATATTATATAATGAATTTATTAGATGAGCATTATATAATGGTGGATTCAATATTTGTTTTTATATCTTACGTATATAAACTAATGCTTGCACATGATGCTTTCTAGTTTTTTATTGTTTTTATTTGCTCACTTTTATCTAGTTTGTTATCATTACACAAGGTTATTTACATAAAAAAAAATCTACAACCGGTTTAGGTTAACCCGAATTACCGTACCGCTCTAAATGGTTAACCTGAATGCGGTTAACCGATGTGAATGGAATGGTAACGATATCGAATTTTTAAAACCGTATTACCCGGATAATCGGTATACCCTTACCGTGAACACCTATACATTTAGCCAAGAAATTGGGTTTTTATAATTTGAAGTTTCCATTTTGGATAATTCTAAAAGTTGTCATTTTCTCGTTCTGAAAAGTCTAAACTTAGAAACATTTGAGTGCAACATAGAGTTTATGTTCTGCATTACACTTGTATTAGTTTTCATTAGAAAATTATTATTTTATATGTGTAGTGTATCTCGAGAAATATTATTATTAATTCTGGTAATATGTACGCTAACAGAAAAGATATTATATTATAAAAAATATATATTCAATTATTTATTTCCAAACACGAAAATAAAAAATTAGTAACTAAAATAGAAAAAATCAGAATTATCCTCTGAACAGTGTATTTTATTTAATTTTCAAATGGTGTATGTGGTAAACAAATACTACCTCCATCCCACTTTGACCTTCTTGTTTGTTTTTTGGTACGTTTTTCCACTTCAATATTAAACATATAAGAAAAAATAATTTTATAAAAAATTTCTATAACATATAGTTTTTGACATAAGGATTTCATTACAAATTTAGATTTGTAAAATTATGTTATCTTATATGTTAATATTGAAGTCAAACGACACATCCAAATAGTGAATAGGAAGGTCAAATGGAGACAGAGGGAGTAACTGGAAATCACTAATGTTGTGTTCCTTGCCGTCCAGATAAATTTGCGTAGTTGGATTGAGGCTGTCACATAGAAATCAAGTTGAATGCGAAGAACGTATTGTGTCTCTCACATCTTTTGCCTTGGTTGCCGCCTGTGTAGATAAACGATTCTTTTTTTTTTGGTTTCCCACCGGTTCATTGGTGTAGATAAACGATTCTTTGACATTAACTATTACAGTATATTAATATGTGGATATTGCCGCCGTGGTTCTCCCACCAATCCCAAACACCAAGCATAAACGATTCTTTGACATTAACTATTACAGTATATATTAATAATGTGGATACTGCCGCCTAATTTTTTCTTTTTATGAACGAACTGACTTCGTGTATAAAAGGAAAGAAACAGGACTTATTTAAACGTGGATTTAAAAAACGTGACCGTCGGCCCAAAATGTGCAACCCACATCGTGCCCCAGTTATTCCAAAGTCTTGCGTATTCTCACATTTGGATTTCCATATCCACAAAACAGTTTATTTATCAACTTAGTGTATATTTTTATCTAGTAAATTATATGCCTTTAAATTAAATTAAAATAAATATCTAAGCAAATATAAACGAACATATAGAATGCGAAACCAAGATCCAAGAATGCAGAATACGCAGCCGTTTTACTTTCTGTTCTCGTGTCAAAGGAAGATACAGAAAACCTACCTGCGCTGAATCTGAATATGTCGGAGAAGAAGAAATATAGAAGACGCTTATGTTTGTACTTCCCGGCTACGATGATCATAATGTTCTCTGCTAGTATAATTTATGAAAGATCACTTACTCCAAACATTCAAGGTCTCTTGGGTGAGAACTTCTCAAACTCTCGCATTTCTCTTTATAGTTGAGTATTCATAATATACCGGCAATCCATCATCTTATACTACTGCTGCTGGGTACTCTTCTTTCGCTGCAGCTAATTTCACCAGTCCAACGAGCGGAGCACCACCCACGCCACCAACCCGGTGTACACCTCATGACCCTTTCAGCGCGACGACATCCAGCATTAATCCTGACCAGACCACCGAGTCTCCCGACTCATCATCATTCAAGCCAGAAATCTCATGCTTGAGCAGGAAAGAATCCCCGTCCTACATCAGACATTCTCCCTACAAACCCTCGCCTTATCTCCTTTCCAGGCTCCGCAGCTATGAGGAACTTCATCACCGGTGCGGCGCCCACACCGCCGCCTACGATCGCACCATAAAGGTCCTAGCAGATTTAGTCAACGCCTCGTCCACCGAGTGCAGATACGTCGTGTATAGCCCTGTTAACGGCTTGGGGAACAGAATGATAACCCTAGCCTCCACGTTCCTCTACGCTTTGCTCACCGACCGTGTTCTCTTTCTCAACATTACCGATGAGATGTCCGGTTTGTTCTGCGAGCCATTCCCCTACTCATCGTGGATTTTACCGAGTGATTTCCCTGCAGGCAAGGAAATCCCTCACAAGACCTTCGACAGTGTGATGGAAAGGTACCAGAACAATAGCAACCCTGCAGCAGAAACATCAGCTAACAAAACACTGCCGCTGCCTCCCTTCATGGACGTAAACGTGCGAAATCGCTCCATAACTGGCCACGCTAGGTTTTTCCACTGCGACGAGGGGCATCATCTTCTAGATAAAATTCCAGTGTTGCGCATGGTATCAGATCTGTATTTCATCCCCTCCCTTTTCATGACCCCATCTTTCACTGAAGAATTGGATAACATGTTCCCGCAAAAGGAAGCGGTATTTCATCATCTCGCACGGTATCTGTTCCACCCATCAGATGAAGCGTGGGAGCTCATCAAAAACTTCTATGATGCAAACATGGCTAAGGCCGATGAGAAAGTCGGTCTTCAGATTCGCGTGTTCAAGTCACAAATCGCTACTCATGAAGACGTGATGGATCATATCCTATCTTGCACGCAGGAGCATAACATCCTGCCGAAAGCTTCTTCTTTATCTTCTAGAAGAAGTAGAAGCAGAAGAAGAGAAGCGGACGCCTACACGAGTGTCATGGTGGCTTCTCTATACCCCAACTACGCCAAGAACTTAAGCAGAATGTACGGACCTAACAAACCTACAGTCTATGGAGAAGTGATCGAGATTTACCAGGCGAGCCAAGACTTGCGGCAAAGGTCACACAATTTTAGGCATAATTTGCAGGCGTGGGTGGAGATGTACTTGCTCAGCCTAACTGACCATCTGGTGACCACTTCCAACTCCACCTTTGGCTATGTTGCACAAGGTCTAGGAGGGCTGAGACCGTGGGTGCTAATGAACGACCGTCCTAGAAAGAAAGATCCAGTTTGTTTTCGGGCACCAACTATTGATCCTTGCTTTCATGCGCCTCCCAGATTTGATTGTAAAGCTGCTAAGATGGTCAATAGTTTGAGCAGTGTTTTCTCTTTCATTAAGAATTGTGAAGATCGACCCAATGATGGGATAAGGCTGAGCGACCAGGTCGGGAAATAGTGTAAAATTGTTTAATTTTTACAAGCAATGATTTTAGGTTCCATCATTTATTGACTCTAATGTCACAGGTACAAACAACATGAGTAAGTTTTGACGATTGCTAAAGAAACAGCAAAACAATTGCTTATTTGGGTATGCTTTATATTTTGAGAGCCATATATTCTCAATTGATGACAAGTGGGAAATTAATTTGGTTCCCCCTCAATTGGTGTCTCAAAGGGTGGAAATTCTGTAGTGCCACAATTGAGGACCCTTCTGTGGACCGATCTGGCATTGTGTCGGATCACCCAAGTTGTGACTCACAGGTTTTCTCACAAAACGGGAGTGTCCAGATTGTCCCAGATGACAGCAATGTTTTCAGATCGTGATTCTACTATAGGATCGTAATGGACCTCTAGGATCGATCGTGGGATCAAATCGTAGGATCGAACGATCCTACAAAATTTGATAAATATAATTTTGTAGTTCATGTAATCTTGCATATTATGAAACTTCAATAAGAAAAAGCATGAGCCTACCTAAAAATCATATAAAATTTTACAGCAAATAAACCATGAGCAAAGATAACATATAGTTTTATCATCTTAAGCAATCGATAAGTAAGATAATACTCTTACAACAACAAAATATTAGCATGTGAAATCACAAATCCCATAATTTAGTTTTCAACAAAAAAAATGTTAGATCTGATAAATATCAATCAGCTAGTAGTGTCAAACATGCTTCAACATCTATGTTGGTGCCAACGAGATGATGTTTCCGCCTATAAATACCCCCTACACACAATGTTGCAATACATGTACATGCATTTTACTTTTTCAGTAGCACAATCAACCTCAATACCTTGTTCCCATCCTGGATCTGATCTATTACTGGGAGCAATTTTCCTTCTACCTACAACACAACCTCTAGGTCCAGCTCCAACCAGAATTTGACATTGCTGCTTGCCAGCTTCAAAACTTAAAAGTCCCACAACATGCTCTATACTAGAAGATAATAAAAACACATTAAGTAATTATTATCTAACCATTAGCTTTATGAGATTTCAAATAAGCATTTCAATCCAGTATTTTGCCACTACGATTAACATACACTGTTGTAACGCTAGTGTCTTTGCATCATGATAGTAAAAACTGAACCATTAAACTGTAGCAGTAACACTAAATTATAATGAGACAGTAGCCAAATTGATTCTGGTCAATTATGCCACTGTAATATGCTAGATATTAATTAACATTTAGTTTGATAAAAACAAGTTGTAAAAAAGAAACCAATTGTTTGTTGTTGTGTTGTTGTTCGCTGTTGTTTTCTGGTTGAATGAAGAGGAAGATTGAAGCTGAAGTGCTACTGTTTGATTTTGGATTAAAGTTGTTGTGTTGTTGTTCTCTTTGCTAGTTGAACGAAGAGGATTGAAGCTACCGTGCTGCTTCGCTTTGCTAGTACAATGAAGAGAATTGAAGTTGATGTTCACTTTGTGGTTGAATGAAGAGGATTGAAGCTGCTGTGGTTAATGATGAGGAAGATTGAAGAAGTTAGGGTTATAATTTAGGAAATGAGAGTTAAGTCATTAGGTGAGGACGTGAGGTGATATCAGTGAATAAGATAAAGTTCTTTTTAGTTTTTTAATTATTTTTATGTTTTAAAATGTAAGATGGTGGGATCGGTGCTGGATCGCGATTCTGAACGATCCCACCGATCCTACCCGATCCTATCACGTCCTACCAAATTCTGAGTCTAGCACCGATCCGAATCGTAATTATGAGGTGGGATCGTAGGATCGTACAATCCTACGATCCGCACTAGTACAAAAATGGTCTATTTCTACGCCCCTATTTCTGAAAGTGGTCAGATACCTATTTCGGCGGTTTTTATGTAAAAACCGCCGAAATAGGTGTTTTTCTATTTTTCAAAAAAATATTAAGGACCTATTTCTGCGGTTTCTAAGTAAAAACCGCCGAAATAGGTCTGTTTTATTTTTATTTTTAAATACAACCACCTATTTAGGCGGTTGTACCTTAAAAACCGCCGAAACAGGGGCACAATTTTTTTTTTTAAAAAATATCGACGATCTATTTCGGCGGTTCTTAGGTAAGAACCGCCGAAATAGGTCCTTTAATAACATCCCCTTCCCCAATTCATCGCATTTCACCCCGGCGCTTCAAACCCTCTCGAACTGCCGCTAGTGCTGGCGACCGAAGAAACGACACAGTCTACACCTCCTTCCGCTTCCACCGCCGCCTCGTCCTCGCCGCCGTCTTCCTCGCCGCCGCGTCGTCGCTACCCCGTCGTCACCGCCTTCCGCGTGCCGACAAAGTGGTAACAGCAACAACAGCAACAGCTAGGCGATTTGAGGGAGAAGAAGAAGGTAAGTTCGATTTTGACCTAAATTTATGGATTTATTTTGATTGTTGCCGAAATTGTGGTTGAATGTGAATGTGGATGATTGAATTAGTGGAGTGTATGAAATTTGTGTATATATGTAGTATTGTAGAAGTGAAATTATATGTACACACAAGGTGCTCGACAAAATGTTTGAGTGAATAATTGTGGTTTTTTTGCTCATTTTGTGTGGTTGTCCTTTGTTTTTGATTTTTACTTTTCATTACTTTTCTTTTATTCTTGTTTTATTTCTACTTTGTGTAATTATACATCAAATTTGATTAGTGAGGATTAAGTTTGCTTTCGTTTTAGACTTTTAGTATTTGTTCGGATTGTTTTGCTTTTCGTTTTTGATTTTGCGTTTTGCTTTTCATTTTTAATTGCTTGAATATGAGGAATTTACATTGCTTTGAGTATTATTTGGTGTTATTGTATAATGAGGAAGAAATTGAGTTGTTTTAGTGTTAATAAAATGATGATTAAAGGGCTTGGAAGCCAAGGGGAAATATGAGTTTGTGCAGAAATTTAATGTGTGTTAGTGCTTAAGATTGTTGTGGATATTAGAAATGAGTTGGTGAGCTGAAAATGTGTGTGGGCAATGCTAAAATTATAGGGGAAACTCTGTCGAAATTGTCCTAGAAATTATATGACTTAAGTGTTTGAGTTGAGGAAAAAAGAACCTAGAGTAACCAGGTGTTGTAGAGGTATCTTGAATGGTTAACCACCTTGGTTTGGTTTAGAAGATAATTGGGTAATTGAGTACAACCTTGGGTGAAGATAAGGCAAGTGTGTGCTAGATGACACTAGTTGAAGGAACATGGAGTGGTAGGAATGAGAACAAAATCTATAACAAGGAGAACTTAGAAAACTAGAGCAAGTGTTGAAAATTATTTTGTTTATTTTGTCATCAACTGAATTGGTTTAGTATTAGGTTAACATAATTCTTTTTTTTAGGTTTCAAATTTAATTCTGTAGGTTAATAGTATGTAGTTCGTTTATCTTTTCTCTTAATTCAATTAGGATATATTTACATGCTAAGTTTTAATTTGCTTTCTTTTTTAAAATTTTGTTACGTGTTTTTTTCATTACTCTTTTTTATTCTTGTTTTATTTTTACTTTGTTTAATTATACGTCAAATTTGATTAGTTAGGATTACGCTTGCTTTCATTTTAGACTTTTAATTAGTATTTATTCGGATTTTTGCTTTTTGTTTTTGATTTTGCAGTTTTGCTTTGTTTATTTTATTTATTTTGTCATTACTTGAATTGGTTTCGTATTAAGTTACATAATTCTTTTTTTAGCTTTCAAATTTAATTTTGTAGGTTTAATAGTATGTAGTTCATGTATCTTTTCTCTTAGTTCAATTAGGATATATTTACTTGATAAGTTTTATTTTTTTTCAATTTTATTTGGGTTTTATTTTATCTCGAGTCGATTAATTAATTTTTTAGTTTTATTTTTGCGTTTTATTTTTGTTGTTTCACTCATTTTGTGTGGTTATGCCTTTGTAGGGGGAAATCACTAAATGGGCTCACCAGATTGAAGTCGTACGGGGCTGAATACACTTCATTTGTGAATCCGTAATATACTCAACTTACATCTTCATCTTTTTAGCTTATTATATATATATTTTGCAATCCTAATTACGAACAATTAACATACATAAACTAATGAGTTTCTATTCTATCTATAGAGAAGTGCTTAACATTTCCCCATTCATTGCACGGTAGATTGAAAGCGGAGTGGAAGAACCGGTAATATAATCTAACTTATCTTTTTCTCTTTTATACCTTGTATTTCCACAAATTATTGAAATTTGGTTTGATGAATAAATTTGGTATTAGTTTGATTTGTGATAAAATTTGTGTTGTTGAATGATTGGTGAATGCTTAATAATAACATGTGATATAGATAAAATTATGCAAAGGTCATGCTGATTTTTTTAACAAAATCTCTTTGTAATTAAAATTGTTTGATGTATGTGTATATGTATAACAATATCTAAATTTTGTCTTTATCAGGTCTCACCACATTTAAGTCCGTGAACCACCTCTCTTATTTTCCTCCTTCTCCATCACCGTTGCAGTTTCCTTTCTGTGTACAAGTAAGCAACTAAACTTTGCTTTTTGTTTGATCATTGAGATTATGTATTCAGATAATATAGGTGCTAGTATATAATTTAGGTTGAAACCTTAGAGTTAGGGTAGCTAGCTTATTTAATATGCATCCAGTCACTCTTCATTAGAGTATAAATACATAGAAAGCAATACAATCCATGATACAAAAACATTTTCATTTTGAGTATACGGTATTAATCGTACCGTTTTGTGTTTCAAATATAGTATGGAGCGTGACTGGATGTACGGTGATCGAGGGGATCACTATGACAACATGTTGAAAGAGTTTTGCAAAGCGACAGTGCAGCACAAGGACATGACAAAAGCGGAGAAAATACCTTGTCCTTGTGTTGACTGTTGTGCCATAAGGAAATTTTCAAACATTGGGGAAATTGAATTCCATCTGAAGACTCGCGGTTTCATGCCACACTATAAGAGATGGATTTTTCATGGAGAAAGTGTTGAACATAATGTCGGGTCCTCGTACATTAATGATAGGAAGAGGATGAGAACCGACCACACATTTGATTTTGTCGAGTCGGAACCGATCCCAAGTGCTTCCGGAGTCAATGACAGTGAGCCGACTTATCATGATGAGCAAATAAACGAGATGCTTGATAACGTTGAGGATAATTTTGTCGACCGGCCGGATGAGTATCAAAGGTTGTTGGACGCATCCAAGACGGCATTGTATCCTACGTGCACTAAGTACACGAAATTGACGGCTATATTGAATTTGTTCAACCTGAAGGGAAGATATGGATTGGGTGACAAAGGTTTCTCGGCATTCTGCAAATGATTTATTTGATGTATTAAATACTAAGAATTAATCCTAGAAATCAACAAATCAATAGACCGTCGGGTTGCAAAAATCCCGGTTGCAGTAGTATAGTAATTATGAAGCGACCAGGTGTCAATCCACGGGACTTGAGGTAAATAAGCCTAGCCTAAGACAATGGGTAATTCAAAAGGGGTTTGTTTTGGTTTTGGGGTTTTAGATAACAAGAAAGTAAATAGCAGATAAATTAAAGTGATAGAATTGGGAGTGTGAACGGTACTCTAGGTTCAGGGAGTTATTTTTACTAGCTAGGTTCTGCATATTCTACTACTTAAACGGAGACTTTGGATAGGCTTGTAATTCTCAATTATCTATTCTGTATTAAGTCCTAATCCCAGATAGCTCATCTAGATAGGTCATGTAGTTCTAGTCTAGACTTAGCAAGTATATCTAGATGGCTTTATTGCACAAAATTACTAGTCTGGTTTGGTCCGGACTAAAGCTCCTAGTGGCTAATGTAATCTATCCGATTGCAATTATCACATGTAACAGGCTAATAGGACCATCAATGCTAATCACCTTATCTGATCATAACATGATTCGAGGGCTTATAATAAATTCATGACGTTTATCAAAAGCACTTAAATGCATTAACCTGAACAATCCAAAATAGTCTCAATTAAAGCAGTAAAATAATGCAGAGTTTAAATAATTACAACATCCCTTCCCCTAGAGTATATCTTCTTAGTAGACAAAGCGATTAAAATCATAAATGAGAGAGAGTTGAGAGAAATCATCTGTTACGAAGATCTTCTTGCTCACTCCGCCCTTTGTCCTTGCGCTATGCTGGCTGAGAGGTTGGATTTGGTGACAATGGAGTGAATTTGGTGAAATGGAATGAAAGTGAAAATTTTGGGCGAGTTTGTGAGGTGTCCGGATGGGGTGGGTCGGACACAAATCCGGACACAAATCCGGACGTGATATTTTGTGTGGCGTGTGTGCGGAATCTGATATGTGATTTTTGTGTGAAGAAATTTGGATGAAAACGTGAGTGATGTGAAGTGTGTTTGTGTTTGAGTGTAGGTATGGAGATGGAGTGCGGAGGAATTAATATGAGGATGAGCAGATGAATGAAATGAGAGGAGGAGGATGAATAGAGGTGTAGACGAATGTCTGGTGCCAATTGAAATGAAGGCTGGGGAAGGGTTTAAATAGGCTTAGCAGTAGACATAGATTAGTGGTGAGTTGGGTCGGAGACTGATTGAGCATGGACATTGGTTTAAATAAACAGAGTATGGGCGTAATCGGCTGATAATTGCGCCGAAAGCACAATTATTAGCGCGCATGATTTTTATTTTTCAACTCTGTGTGACGTCCGCGTTTGAGTCCGCATACGGACAGGGGTGTCCTGACGAGATCTACACGCGTCCGTGTTTCTGTCCGCGTACGGACATGGCTGTCCTAGCGAGATTAACTCTTGTCCGCGTTTGAGTCCGCATTGCGGACATGACTGTCCTGGCAAGATCTGTGAGCGTCCGCATAGCCGTCCGTGTTTGCGGACAAGGGACAGAGGGGACTGTCCGCGTTTTTGTCCGCTTTGCGGACGTGACTCAAGAGAGGAGGAAACTCGATCTGGAGATGTCCGCGAATGTGTCCGAGTCTTCCCATCCGGACTCATATCCGTACATGTGTAAATTTTTCTCTTTTTGTTCCAAAAGCTCTTAACTCCTTCCTAATCACGTCCTAATCCAAAATAACATGAAAAAGAAGGTAAATGCATGAATCTAAGTAAAAGAATATGGAAAACAAGGGTTCAAAGCACTCAAAAGATAGATCAATAATCAGTGCATCAAATTCCCCCACACTTATCTTTGCTTGTCCTCAAGCAAAATAGAGAATAGAACTATCTTCTAGGCTGTAGCATTGAAACTCAGGGTTAAACAGATGCAGACAGAAAGCAAGAAATGATGACGATCAAAAGAATAATTCTGCTTCTGGATGTAGGTTTTCGCAGTCAGTGAAAAGAAGGATTTTTAAAAGCATGGAGAAGTCAGAATACAAAATCTGGAAGTAGATTAACTTGGGATCTTCCACTATTTCTTTCCTCTAACCTTTGGATGTCAAGGGGTGTGAAGTAATGCCTTATTCCGCAATACCTTTCAACACCACGTACTCATGATCAAAATTTTAAACTGCAATTAATTTTTCGCCTGCAAGAACATTCTTTTGCAAGAGATATATATAAAACAATTGAATTATTGCGAATTGTAGAGTTATTCCGTAACCCAGACTTTTCTCTCTATCCATGTAACGGTGTTGGGCCAACTATCCCAGATCCCGAGACCTTAGGGAAATAGGTGTTAAGGCACCCTTAAGACTTAATAATCGGATAGACGAGGCCTGCTTTTGTGTGGAAAATTTTTGTTTGATCAGTGGAGTACCTTGACTTATCCTTTTCATTCTAAACTTTCAAATCATTTCCAAGAGTCCTGATAAGTGTGAAACATATAGGCTTTTAAGGGCTCAATTACCTTATAATCTGCTACAATTTAAGCAATGTTTCCCACTTATTCTATGTTTTTCCTAAGATTGATGTTTTGATATGAACTGATGCATTTTATATGCTAAATATAGGAAAAACCCAGAGAAATGAAGATTTTACATCATAAGGATTACAACGCAACAAACGGGGAACAAATCAGGAGAAGAGACACAAAAATTGGTCACGTCCGGGTCAACTTGGCCGGACGCAAATCCGGACGTCTAATGTCCGGATCCGGACGCAACCCGGACGTGACACGAGATCCAGCTTCAAAGGTTTTGTGTCTTGTCCGGATCCGGACACAGATCCGGACATATTCCAAATTTCAGATCTAAAAGTTCTGTGTCACGTCCGGATCTGGACACAGATCCAGACGTCACACTGAAACAAAAAATAAAAACACATGCGCTGATAATCGGGCTTTCGGCGCAATTATCAGCCGACACGGCCGTTTAACCCATACTGCAACATAAATTAAACCACGGCCATGCTCAATTAATTTCCCCAACTCACCACACACCACTAACCTATGTTTCTCCTCTAAGCCTATATAAACCCAGCTCCTGCTTCATTTCAAAATCGTCCCAGACTCTCAGAGTCTAAGCAATACACTATCCTCCTCTCTACATATCATCTGTTCATCCACGATAATCCCTTCATCTCCATTCATAAATTTCCTCCGTAACTCTTCTCCCTCACTCACAGACAGAACCCTGCTCACGGTGCTCCGTTTAGCCGCGTCCGGATTTGACGTCCGGATCCGGACACAACCAGAACAAGGCGTCCGGATCTACGTCCGACCCAAGACAGCCGGACAAGAGTGGAATTTGCAGAATCGTCTCGACGGCTTCTAAAATCAGTTTTTCTGCTAAATCCCTCTATCCTTATGCTGTTTATTGAGCATTGTTATTTTGTCTATGGCTGAGTAGTCGTTTTTAATTTCGGTTTACTATGTATCTTTAGAATAATTATTTCTGAACCTTTGTGATTTTTTGCAGTACAATAGAATAAAGTTCTTTTCCCTTATGAATTCCTAGACTTGTTAAACTGATAAACTCATTTAATTGATCAGATTAACAAGTCCAGGAATTCATAAGGGAAAAGCACTTTATTCTGTTGTACTGCAGAAAATCACAAAGGTTCAGAAATAATTATTCTAGAGATACATAGTAAACCGAAATTAAAAACGACTACTCAGCCATAGACAAAATAACAATGCTCAATATAAACAGCATAAGGATAGAGGGATTTAGCAGAAAAACTGATTTTAGAAGCCGTCGAGACGATTCTGCAAATTCCACTCTTGTCCGGCTGTCTTGGGTCGGACGAAGATCCGGACGCCTTGTTCTGGTTGTGTCCGGATCCGGACGTCAAATCCGGATGCAGCTAAACGGAGCACCGTGAGCAGGGTTCTGTCTGTGAGTGAGGGAGAAGAGTTACGGAGGAAATTTATGGAGATGAAGGGATTATCGTGGATGAACAGATGATATGTAGAGAGGAGAGAGTGTATAGCTTAGACTCTGAGAGTCTGGGACGATTTTGAAATGAAGCAGGAGCTGGGTTTATAGGCTTAGAGGAGAAACATAGGTTAGTGGTGTGGTGAGTTGGGGAAATTAATTGAGCATGGCCGTGGTTTAATTTATGTTGCAGTATGGGTTAACCGGCCGCGTCGGCTGATAATTGCGCTGAAATAGGAAAGACCTTTCCCTGAAAACATGCTAGTTGTTATTTAATGCCACACTTGCTTTTTGTTGCTCTAATGACTGTGCACACCAATAAAATAATTAAAGGAGCATTTGAAATTAAACCAAGTGACAACCGTAAGAATCATTTTGCTTGATGAGGTTTGATGACTAATTTTATTTCAAAAATACTCTATTTTCACTGAAACCAGGTGGATTAGATAGTTGTGGAAATCAGATTATTTTTTGCTTGGGATTTTGGAAATGAAGAGAATGTTTGGAATGAAAAGGGTAAGGCAAGGTACTCCGCTGATCAAAATTTTTTCCTAACAATAGCAGGCCTCGTCTATCCGGTTATTGAAATACCCCAAACCTTGGTGTGTTGTTAAATGTTTAAATATGGTATCTAAAGGCTAAAAGGTGCCTTAGGAACATCAGTGTATAGTTTAAACCATAGTAAAAACACAATAAAACACTAAGACACGGTTTGAGCAAAAACATGCTCTAAGCTTGGAGTGAACTTGGTTAGGACCCAAAGAGCCTACCAAGATTTGATAATATTTAATTATGATTTTATAAGGCTAATTAAGTCCTTAGGAAACCTTGGTAGACAATGAAACCAAACAAAACACAAATAAGTACCTTAAGGTCAATATGGGCTAAAATGTGCTCTAAGCTTGGGATAAAATTGTATAAGACCTAATGGTCATACCTATACCTTATAAATATGTTAATGAACATATTAAACCAATTACCAAAGAAAACCAAGCTTGAAAACAAGTTAAAACACAAAAAGTGCTTTAAGGAGTCTTAAAGCACGTTTTTGAAAAATTGTCTTGTAAATGAGTTTTGAGTGGCTAGATGTCCATCATTACTCTTTAATAAGTATGTGTACTATATAGTATCACATTTGGATGTCATATCAATGGGAAATCAAAAATTTCACTTCTATGTGCCTTGTTTTGTGAATAGTGATTTTTATAAGCTAGTTTGTAACATATGTTATCATAAGTAATTAAATTGACAAATAAAGACTAAAATACCCTTATGTAATAAAGGGGGGCCGGTTTTCTAAGTGTGGTGACTCACCACTCTCTTGTTACTATGAAAAGTAAATAAGATGACTAATAAATGTACTATTTGCTTTATAAGCACAAATCTTCTAAAAA
>CM041777.1:77440277-77615371 GCA_023374045.1 Limonium bicolor | reverse complement strand
AGAAGAATAGAATTACAAGAGTAAACCAACTTATACAAAAACCTCTTAAACTAACTCTCTCATGGAGCTACTAAACTCTACTGTTTTTCTCTGATTATGTTGTGTTTGAGAGCTCTTCCAATGCTCTTTTTATAGCAAAGTTTTGGCTCACAACATCCACCTAAGTCAATGAAGTTTGGTGAAGGTTTGGTGAGGCTTTGGTAGGTGGTTCACCTACCATTTGTTTGTCCTTGTAGAGCTGGAGATACCCTTCATTTTCCACCCAAAAGACTCAACATTCTATGAATGGGTACCCTTGAGGTTACAAGTCATCATTCTACTTTCTTGGCCAATAAACCAAAAGAGACCTAATTAAGCTGAAATATATAGACCGACTGAAAAAAGAAGTCTTTACTTTGTTATTCATCTCTAGTATCTGTTTTTCATTTTCATTTTCATTTTCTATCAGAGGCAAAGGAGGCCATACCTATAATTTTTTATTCATTTCGTTTTCTAGTTTTCAATTTTTTTCCCTTTTTTGAGCTGTAAGTACATGGGTCTGGCATTTCAACATAAATGATAAATCATGTTCTATTAAATTAACATGTGACAGAAACGGTAGTTTTCATAAACCATTACACAATTTATAAAAATGAATTTCATTTGAGCCGTGTCATGATATAATATTATGGTTTTTCATATATGTAAATAACGTTACCTGTAGGTCTAGGTTGTTTGACAATAGATGATAGATTTGCTTCTCGTAGATGAGACTTTAGGCGGAGGGGAGTTGGTGACGGAACCATAATTTCCGTCAGTGACGGACTCAAATCCCACCATTGATAGATTTTATGATATTTTAATCTCACGGATAAGAATGAAAAAAATAATGTGTGTAAGTGGTGACCGGCTTCTTTTTCAATGACTAAAGATAATTATGATATCGGTAGTTATTATTCAACGTGAACATATACATGAGATACATACATGAATGGAAGAAATAACTAAGTAGCTGTCACGAGATCAATCAATTTTTTTAATTTTATAATTCTTTTTATAATTCAAATGCTGATGTGATTTAATAATATTTAATATAAAAATAAAGTAATAAATTTTTAGCATCATTATAATGACTATTAGATATAAATTTTAAAGGCACCATTTCTTAACATAAATTTCTTTTAGTAAAAAATGATAATAAATAATAATAAGCAAAAACATTATTAATAATTTGGCTTAACTAAAATAATTAATATGTGCTTCTATAATATTATAAGTTTTAAATCTTAAAAGTTTTTTATATATGATTAAAGTTTTAAAAATAGTATAGCAAAAATAAAATAGGAGTTCTACAAATAAATAATAATAAATCTATAAAAATGAGCTTAATATTGTACTAATATAGTAAGAGTATAATCTCTGAGGAAAATATTATGTACTATTTTTTTTACGTTTCAAACTACTAAGTGATGCACAAAAAAGTTGAGTTTGATACACTTTGAACTATTGAAGGACATTTTTAATACTCTCTTAGATACAAATTATTAGTTTCGGCAAATATTTAACTACTATCATGGATAGCTTTAATACCAAGGTAGAAATATTTATCAACTATCATGTCTACGTTGAACTACTGATGGAAAATATTATAAATGATCATGTATACATTTTTACGCCACTAATGAAAGTATCAATATGCGATTATGGATGCATCTTTAGCTATCGATGGATACGTTTGTAGACAACTATGAATACATTTTGTAACTTTTGATGGAAACATTCATCAACTATCACGGTACATTTTAAGCTACTATTGAAACATTTATCAATATCATCTGCACATTTTAAGCTATTGTTGGAAACATTATCAACTAGCATCTGCACTTTTACGCAACTGATGGAAACATTTATAAATGGTCATGTATACATACACAATTGATGAAGATATAATACGCAGTTATGGATGCATCTTTAGCTATCAATGGATACGTTATACATAATGATGAATACATTTTGATCTTCTATGGAAACATTTATCAATTTGCATGGATAAATTTTTAACCTAGTGAAGGAAATGTTATCAACTATCATGTGTACATTTTTAAACTATTGATGGTAACATTTATAATGATCATGTGTAATGCACTACAATTATAATACGCAGCCATGGAAGCATCTTTAGCTATCGATTGATACGTTTGCACATAGTGATGGATAATACATTTTTTAAACTTCTATGGAAACATTTATCAATTTGCATGGATACCTTTTTAACCTAGTGTTTGAAATGTTATCAACTATCATGTGTACATTTTAAGTGATGGTAACATTTAGGAAAAATTACATTGCCCACCCATGAAGTTTGGTGAATTGAAATTACACACCCCACCCACGAGGTGTCAAAAATTACTTTGCCCACCCATGTGGTTTCCTTATTTTACATCCGGCAACTTTTCTAATATTTGATCAACTTAAAAGGTGCTTAAATGTTGTCTAAAATTGATGAAAATTTACATGAACGATGCTAAGGTGTTAAATTTTGGTCTAGCGTGAAATCCAAAGCTTTTTAAGGTCATATGTGATATGTGGGACCCAATGAAACATGTGATATGTGGGGGAGGAGGAATAGACCCAACGGAGGGAATTATATAAAATACTCATATAGACTAGCAAGGCCCAATAACCTATGAGGTTCCATCCTAAAACCAATTGGTATTAGGTGGAGTAGCCCATAAGCTATATGAACTACTTACTAGCTTTATAATTTTTCAATGTGGGACTCACACTTGTTCTCCAACACTATTAGCTCTGCTACTTAATTTTCGTTTTGTTCTTGTTGGGCTGAAAATTAAACATCCGCTGCTATAAATAAAAGAAATAATACTTATATCGACGAAGCATACACTTGTGTAATAAACTGTTATTAACATGTTGTGTATATTTCTGGAATGACCGACAAATTCATCACGGTGATACAAGTTTGATGGTTGCACAGAAGTTTGAAATGATTCAGGAAGCCAATCTGCCCAAATTTTGGTCTGAAACAGAGAACAAACAGAGAATCATTTCTCAATTCTACAACAGGAAAATGAGAAACTGATGGGTATTCATTCTTAGTTGTTGGTCTTGCTGTTCTTCTATTGTTTATGTAAAGCCAGAAAAGCAGGTATTCTTTGCTTCTATTCTTTTGTTATTTATATATACATTTATATATGTACAATACCCACCAACACAACAAGTTGTGGGGAACGAAGAGCTTATTCCTACTTTACCGAGTTATAACACTACTGCTAATGTAAGGTGTATTAGAAATAAAGCAGGGCACTCAAGTTATATTAAAATAACTGAACAAGAACTAAATACATCAGAATAAAACAAGCATTCATCAATATACACTCCAAATTTACAGTATATATGGAGAGTATGTGGCTGGTGCCATATTTTAATATGTAAATTGTCCACATGTCAACAAAACATTGGTAGTAAAAAATCAAAAGAAGAAAAAGAGAGAATAAGAGAGAAGTCACGCGCAGGTACCGGAGAGGGGGAGAGGAGTATGTGAGTAGGAGAGATAAATTGTATTTTTATTCAAAATGCTATAACTTACAAATAAGTGCAAAATTTAAAAAAAATTATATCATTGTTCATTATTTTTCGTGCTCTTCAAAACAAGATGCATCATGGATATGTTTTGGTAAACTTAAAATTTCATGTTTTTAGAAGGAATAATATTACATATTTTTAAATGAATCATATTCATTAACAAAATGAATCTTCTTTAACAGTAAAATGAACCTTATTCATTAACAAAATGAATCTTACCCCAAACACTCTAAAAACCCCATTTTTATGGGTTGTACCTAAACCACAAACCCTAAAAATCAGTCGAGTAAGTAACGACAATATAAAGTGTAGACTAATGCCAAAAGATTACCCTACCCCGTAAACACTCTAAAATCCACCCTCGCATAAGTTTGTGATATGATAACTTTTACTAGTATTAAAACAAAATATTCACTGTTCTTAAACCTTTGATTCACCTTTTAAAAAACCTTTGATTCACTTTTCTTAAACCTCTGATTCATTTTTCTTGAACCTCTTATTCACTTTAGTTAACAATCTCTATTTAACGAGAATCACTTTCTTAAACCTCTAATTCACTTTTCTTAAACTCATGATTCACTTTATAAAAATCTCTGATTCACATTTCTTAAACCTCTTAATCACTTTAGTTAAACAATCTATGCTTACAAGATTCACTCTTATTACTTTGATTCCATTTGTAACAACTAGTGTTTCACTTTTTAAAAACCTTTAATTCACTTTTCTAAAACTCTGATTCACACTAGTCAAACAATCAGAATCACTTTAGTTAAACAATCTCTGTTTATGAGATTCACATTTTTCAAATCTTATTCACTTTTTAGCAACTCTCTAATTCACTTTTTAACAACCTTTGATTCATTTTTTAAAACTTAAGATTCATAATTAATCTTAAAAAATATGCACATACAAAAAATAAAAAATTTATCAAAACATATCAATGATGCATCTTGTTTTGAAGAGTACGAAAAATGATGAACAATTGTATAATTTGTTTTATTTTGCACTTATATTTTGTAAGTTACGACATTTTGAAAAAAAAAACATTTTTCTCTCTCCTACTAACCTACTCTTCTCCACTACCCGTGTGACTTCCCTCTCATTTCCTCTTTTTTTTCTTTTTCTTTTATTTCCCTCTAATAGAATGCTGACATGTGGCATCATCTTCATATTACAATATGGCGCAAGAGCCATATTCGAAATTGCCAAAATTTATAGCTTAATAGCACAACTGGTGTCCTTGGAATGAGACAAAAATGAAGGAAATTTCACGAGATATCCCCGAGGCAAGGTTGTAAAAAACGGTACGGATGTCTAATACGGGTCATCAAGAGTACGTGATACGGAAGTAATAATACGAATAATACGGTTTAATGATACGGATAATTCATTATGGGCAAATAATAGAAACTGTGAAAAAAACTACACATTAATAAACAAACGGGAAATAAAACAGTATACATTCATACATAGTGTGAATTATGAAAATAATGTTAAACCTTTAAACTATATCCATATAAAGACTATTACATAATAATTAGACATCATAATCAACCGTACAACATCTCTTCTATATTATTTACATATAAAGATAATATACACATTTATTCCCTAAATACATTATTGCAATAATATAATGAGCATACATATATTCTGACATGTACCACAAATACACCATATAATATTCAGATTTTAAAGTTCACGTAAGTAAGCATATACCTACTACCCAGTTACACGGCATTAGAAATATTATGTAATTATATATTTTATACTCTATAATCTTTACAATCTGAATAACTCACTCAATAAATACATATTTTTGTAAAAAGTTATCACCGTATTCTCCTCACCGCTTCAATGTTTTGAACATAAACAAATTGCAGAAAAGTAAAACAGAGTACTACCAGAGCAGATGCGGAATTTATAGAGATAAGATATGATGATGGTTTAGGGTGCCGCGCCTTCCTCCACAAGAGAGGTAATCGGAGAGAGAAAACTCCATTCCTCCAGAATGAGTAATAAGAGAATAACTCTTTTCCCCACCAAAGTGGGTGGTAAGAGGATTCGAACTCAGGACCTTCCATCCCCTACTTCAGTCCTCCACCACACACGCTCCAAGTTCAATTTAGCATCACTGGCAGCAACTTTCTCCAACCTTAGCTGGGTCGTATAGAGAATCTGGGCAAAATCTATTCTAAGAGAAATCAAAGGAAAGATGAAGATGATAAATTTAGTTACGCTGGATAGGATGAAGAACGAAGGTCTTACGAATGATGAGAAGAATGTCAACTCTTAATAGAATAAGGATATAGTAGAGAGGGAATTAGGTTTTACAAGACTTAATTACCTCAATTCTCGCTTCACAAATTTTAAATCCCACCTTTCACGACCTGTGAGTTTAATTTCCGTTTCAATGAAAAAAACGTGCAGTACGGCCACAACTACGTTTAGACGGCTGTATCAAACCACAAGACGGCGGATTCAGTAGTTCGAAGATGAGACGTCCGCTTCAGTACATTAAATTGCAGAAACGTTGATACGGCCGTATAAACGACCGTTTCATTCCGTATTTGCAACAGTGGCCCGAGGTTTGAGTGAATTTTACGAAGATATTCTTGAGGTTTCATTTTATTTCTAGATACCTCTAAGGTTTCATTTATTTTACGAGATCCCGCTAAGGTTTTGTTTTTATTATAAGATACCCCGAGGTTTCAATTTTATTACGAGATGCCCCCGTTAAAATTCTGATATATTATATTTTTCTCCCATTTTATCCCCGCACCATATGCTCGCACAATAATCTCAGGGTTTTATGGTCAATTATTTTAATTTAAAATATAAACAAATACACTTAAATAATTAAAGAACATATAAATTTTGAATATAATTTCAAAAAAGAATTAAAATCATAAAGTTTTCAAAATAAGTAGAGATGACTAAACAATAAAAAATTAATTTATTTAAAAAAACATACATTGTTACATAATACAAAAACTATTACAACAGTGACTTACAATCATAAAAAGTTATATCAATTACATTAAAATTAATTTGGTGCAACTTTGAAAGTGGGTTTACCTCTCCTGCCACTACTCCGCATTCACTCCGATGACTTTACAACGCGCCGCCGCCGTCCGTCGCCTTGTTGCCTCCTTGTCGTCACCACCTTGTTGGTGCATGTTGCTTGTTGGGTTTTGAGAAATTATGGAAGCCTAAGTTGCTCTTACTTCCATGTTTTTATGTTTTTTGTTGATTATGTAATATCGTCTTGACTTACGTTGGTTTGTTTGGTCTAGCACAGTCTCAGGCAATCTACTCACCAATAGTATCTACGGGATACTAGCCTATAGTAGTTGACATTACCTTGATCTTTCCCGGTGCTAGGTTCACCAGTACTTAACATATGAGTAAGGTTGGTGACGCCTTGTTATGATGTAATTTTCCTAATGGCCTTTGATGGAATTAATTTATGCTTTAACTTCAAAAAAAAGTTTGCAGCACTGTAAGCTCTACATATATTATCCAACAACCTTTCAATAAGCCCTTGAAAGAATACTCATTTAAACGATATGAGCCCAAAGAATTGGAAGCATACGTTTATGCAAAAGCTATTTAATTTTGATTTCTTTTTTTCAACTACAAAATTCTTATTAATGAGTGAAAGTTTACATATGAGTAGGTTACATAAGAAGAGGAGAACAATAATCCTCATAGCAAGACAGTTGGATCTCCTTGGTGCTAATGCATCGGTGATAACCCAAGTGGTACCATTCCTAATGATATCAATGAGACTAGCTAAATCATCATAAAGGGTTCCATACCATAGTAAAGAAACATCAGTACAACAACAAACATATGGACCGGGGTCATGGTCCACAAAACTATCAGGGGAGCTCTTAGGGACTAAGTACCTGGAGCAAACATAGAAAATATGCCCATTATTCTTGTATATGATTATGATGAAGGGAACAAACCAACTTTAACAAGGTGGAAAGCGGAAATAACATCCATGATTAGGAGAATAAGCACTGCTAGAGCTGGTTGCTCAAAGAGGTTGATCACCAAGACGCAATGCTTGTCCTGGTGACCAAAATCAGAAGAAGTCATAGGTCCCTGCAGTCTTTAGTTGGTCCAAGGACTGTGACATGGTCATCCGAGATCAGCATTGGAGCGGTGGTTTCCTTCTAATGGATGAGTTCAATGATAAGGGTTGGTTCGGTCCTAGCCAATGCTTTCTTGCTCTTTTTTTTCATGGAGCGCAAACTTTGAAAGCGGACCTAAATCTTCCATAGGGGAGTCTTTCACCACATAGTTGTGATTGCGTTTTTTTCTAAGGCTAGATTATGCATCCTCACTTTGTGATGAGGGGGAGTTTTCAACTCTCGTATTTTTCAGGCTTCCATCCTTGGAGAGAGGACGCATTAGAGAAGAAGGGTGGGGAAAATCAAAGGCTTGAGACATAGCTCGAGCATGATCACCCGGATTGATGACACCATGAAAAGGAACGGATGTATTAGAGGATGGGCCAATGTGGTGCAATCTAATCCACAGATAACCTCCATGCATCACTCTCATCTTCTTGGAGAACTTTTTTACCAAACTAAAGGCTTGATGCCTTGAGCCATGTCCGAAAGGGTAGAATCCTGCTAGAGGATCGGATCGGATTGGACAATCTTTGGTGATGTGAGTGAATAGACCGCATCTGTAGCAGATCGTGGGCATTTTTTCATAAGTTACTTGAAGAAACAAGTCACACCCTTCCACCGAAACCTTAACACATCGTAGGACCAGCTTTGTAATGTCATGGAAGATTCTGAACTACAAGAAATCACCCGTTTGCCGACTCATATTGCAATCAAAAGAAACTCATGATCAGCTAGATCTTTAAGTGGATCAATGAGCTAGAATAGAAGGAGATGTTCATCAAAAGTCCATGGAACGCAATTGAGAATTACATGCATGTTGTCCTTACTAGCAAGCTTGAGCAAAAATAGGCTTTTGCCTACGCCCCATATTTTGAAGTCTTCATCAAGTTGCCATACTCGGCTAAGTGTGCTTTCCATGGCCCTTACAATGACTGACTTTGGTGAAAAAGATTTGTAGAGAAGACATCTTTTCGAGGGAAAGGTGTGGTGGAGAGCAAGATCATCCAGAGATGTGATTTATCCTTCTTCCGAGGTAAGGGTGAGTTCCTCACATTTAGACGAGATCTTATCTACTAGAGTATGCATCTGGTTGTTGGCCATGGAGAGCAATAGTGATGCAAAAATGCTTCTTGAAAGGGAAGGGAGCAGGAGGAGGAAGGTGGTTCCAGCGAAATGAGATCAAAGCATAGGAAGAATTGAATGAAAACTACAACCAACTTTCCCACACACCCATGCAAGTTCAATAGGAACGAATTCATTGCCAAGCCAAGTCAAAATTTGCAGCCCTCGGAAATTGAACTATCCATTGAGGACAAGAGAGGAAGACCAAAGAAGCACTAAAGACGACGAAATAAGACAAAGAAATGTATATGAATGTTTCAAGCCAGAAGACATGAACACAAAGGGAAAAAAACAAGCTCCCGTCAAGGGAAGACACAATTTTGGTTTCTTTATTAATATATATTGATGTGCTTGAGGTTCTATTCCCATTTTTGCACGTTAGATTAGAGTATGTGACACTGGTTGAGCCATGAGTGAGTCCAATGATAGAGATGAAGAAGACACGAGAGGAATTGGAAGAAAATTCAACTATCAACTTTATTGATAGCTTAAAAAGTCTTACTTCTAATCTGTTCAACAACTTGAACAGTCACTAACACGTCTAGACCTAGACTCCACATTGGGTTACTATACAATTCTCTCTCTCAAAGCTCCTCTTTTTGCTATGAAAAGTCTATGTTTTCTCTTACATTTATACTATTGAACTATCTAATTGACTCCTAAAAGATATATAGAAAAAATTAATCTAAACTAATAAGATTAAGAAACAATATCTCTAAATTATCTCCTGGATAAATGTTGATCAATATTCTCTTTTTGTTGTGGCCACGCCTCTCTAATTTAAATTCCCCTTGAACATAATGTTGAGTAAAGAATTATGTTGAGATCTTTTACTGAGTTGGCGGGATTGTTGAGATAACACACACACATATATATAATTAGCAGAGGATAGAGGCTATCCCTTAGGACCAAGTCTAGTTGAAGCATGTTCTTTCCTCCTAGTTTTGATTTTTTGGTATCCTTCTTTCTCTTGCTCTCCGTTTTAGGTATGTTCATTGCCACCTTTCATAATTTACTAGTGGTTTCTATTTCAAATTTTTGCTCCTAAACTCTTAGAATTATCTAATACTACCTTTTGTTCTTAATATATGATTTTCTAGTACAGCACACGGAAATTAAGGAGACAATTTTTGGATTATACCTTTAATTTTCTATGGGGAATAGAAAAGTATGGGTGTGAGGAGAAAAGTAAGTGGTAGAAAAGACCAAAACATCTTTTTTTTCTTCAAAAAATGACAATTCCTAGAAAATCATCTATTGAGAACATGAGAGGGTACGTAGTTACGTATCAACTATTGTACAAGTTAACTACAACAGTTTCCAATCTAGTGAGCGGAAGACCTCTCCCCTCTCTCTTTCTCTGTAAAACAAGAAAAAAACTCCAACTTTGTCTTCCAATTTCCTCATGAATCCTTCATAGCAAAATCTCATTTTCGTTATCATTGTGTAGATCTCTCAAAGAGCTTTAAGTTGAGTACAAATTTATGTGTTTTGGTCGAAGCTCGAAAGTGGGAATACCAAGGAAGAAGAAGGATTCCACCATTTTGTTTGTTTCCACCTTCTTCCTCACCGTATCACTTTATTTTAGTGGGTATACCAAGGAAGAAGAAGGATTTATGTCACTCACTCCTTTCTTTCTCCATGCCCATGGCATCTCAAAATGAAGATATAAGAAAGATTTGAGTAAGATTTTGATGGCTAGACCGAGCAAAAAGTCGATTATGCGTAGGGGATCGAGCTCAAGGGCTAGCTCTTCAATAGCGTGGGAACAAGTTCAAATGCTCTCTTGGGGTTCTTCGAGGACCGCAAGGTCTCATGAGTGCTATCTTCTCTAGTTGCATGGTTAGAGGATGTCATGCAGCTAGATGTTGGTCCCTCTACGATAACCTAAATTCTTCTCCTATCATTACAATAATGATTAGATCTATTCTAGTGTTTGATGTTGTTTTTACTAGTTTCAATTGGTGCTTTTTCTAGTGCTTGTTGCGTTATCATGACTGGCCTCTTCAGAGATTTAGGTTGGTATCAATGGCAGGTAGCTAGGTTAGAGCTTGTTTTCTCCATTTCGTACTAGAATGCATGTGGTTTCTTTTAGGCCATTCAGCAAGCAGTTAGGCAAGGTCTTTGTTGCACAACAATATTCTACATGACTCGGTTACTAAATGTAGCAGTTTATCAGTTCTTTAGCTTACTTATCACCCCAAATATAGTTGTAAGCTCATCCACCAGTTATGTTGGTTGTAATCTTATATAATATAATATATAGCCATCGAAAAAAAATATTGTACAAGTTACTTTCTTTTCCTATACGTATCATTACCTTATAACAAAAAAAAGTGTCTTGCGTGAAACCATACCTTGTAGCCCCATTGATATAAACATTAGTTTATGTGCATTATGATATAAGGTTGATGCTAACCAACACGTGCTCACGAGTAACGGTAGTTGGATCAGACTTAACCTAGGGTTTATGCAGAATAAGAAATGGGTCAAATCTATGTTATTAATTATTCATTTTATCTCATAATAAGACAGTGCATCCGTAATTTAGTTCAGAGGTTCAATTCCCCTGATCTGAATTGATCTCGGCCTTGCTAATTAATGTAGAGTTCATCCAACTTGGCTATCTAGCTTAATCTACATATATAGTTTAAGTGGACTTTTGAGTTCCAGGTCTACAGCTCTCAAATTAACAATAGCGATTATATATAGTATGTCAGTAATTAATCAAAATGCTCACTTAGTCTTTCATTGTTAATTAAAAGTTTGTTATCAAGACCTATATATAATTGAACCCGGTGAGATGCATTGTTTTTTTATTAATATTGTTCAAATCAAAGCAATTAAGTTAACCAATTGTTATATGTGGTCACTTTACTTAGAAAGCTTTTCTTGTATTTGATACTAATTACTTTTACTGTGTTTGAAGAAACAGCATAAACCATACAATAAGATACTACAAATGTGCATGTAGAACCTCAACACGTAAACATATATATGTCCGCTCAAGCCCTCGCTCAGCTTTTCTAAAGCAAGTAGCAGTACTATCAGTTTTCCTCTCTTGATGACTTTTTGGCTACTTTGTCTTTCTCATAAATACGTACTGCTCTGTACTGTTTCTTCCCATTACGAATTTGGAGCTGTTTGCTTGCTCCTTCCCTAGTGAAGAAACATAATCACCAGTCACACATGATGGCGCGCGCGGTGGGCTGTCTAATATCTACTTCATGTTGTTAACACATTTCTCGCTAGGTAATTGATAGGTTTTCAACCTAGACATTTGGTTCCACTCACTACCGACCAAAGCGCGATGCTTTCTATTTTACTTTACATCTTCAAATTAAGTAGATCATGCATGTTTTTTTTTTTATAATTAATAGATCATGCATCTCTTCTAATCTTTAAGATGGATGGGGCTGCTCGGTATCCATGCACCTCGTTGAACTTGAAGGGCAATGACATCTGCATCGTAGATGAGTTCCATGTCAAAATGATATTTGGCTACTTAAGCCTGAGCAAAATTTATAAGTGATCAACTCGGTATAATTGTTAAATTCTGTTGATGAGCATAACTGAATCCATTGACAGTTTTCGAAGAAAGATTTGTTTGTTGGTTTTATTCAGGAAAATTAACAATCTGAATGATATGACTTCCCAACTATAATTCGATGCAAAAGCAACTAGCTAGTGATCGTAGACACATTCTCACGAACTATTAGCACAAGCTAGTGGCGTTGTTCTCGACATTATTGCCCTTTCTTTCTAGGTTGTTATTATTCACAATGGTCAGGTCAAAATAGGCAATAGGTCTAGACCCTAGACTTTAGTAAGTTTTCACGTGTTCACAAGGTTAAGTAGAGCCAAGGGCTCTCTCTTAGTAAGATAAATGGGACCGGAAAGTATGGAGGTTTTGAGTTTTTTGTCTTGTAATTTTTGTCCAGCCCTTGTGGCATATTGAGCCTTGTGCTCCTAATTATAAAAAAAAAACATTAACTCCATTAAGGAAAGGTGTATTAGAGATCTCAATCTCTAGCTACTTGCAAAAAGCTCCTCATAGTTACACTTACGAGGCTTGTTCTCTGGACATTTAATGAAGTAGTACACTTTGTTTTCATCCTCATAATAATATATACACTTGTATCAATTATCTATTTCATCTTATATATTTGCAGATATCCGCACCAGGAGTACGTACTAGCTACCTAGCTAGTTGTCGATCGGAAGAAGATTGATTACGTTGGTCGAGTAGATGCCAGCCATGGAGAGATTGGCCAACATCCCAAGAGAGATCTTGTTGCCGGTCTATCTAATTGCCCTCCCTCTTCTCCTCATTGCAGCCTTTGCAGTATACCAGCAAAACCCGCCCGCTGATGTTTTAGAGCGGTTGGTCAATGCTGTGGGTACATCAGCTGCTAAGAATAATACTAGCAGCGCCACTGCATCGTCACTACTCCCACCTATAAACGGACCACTACATATAATAAACACAGGTAACATCCTTCATTGGGCCGGCCGGCCGGTGATGCTGCCTGCTAGCTAGTTGTTTAGTCGTGAAAAGCTTGTTTGCCTACTGTGTGCGGCTGTGTGATTCTAGACGAATAATCATATCACATCAAAGATTAATTATTTTCATTGATGTTCATCACTCATCAGATCGGGTTAACTCCACAAGAGTACTTCTTGACGGGCTCCTTGTCACCGGATTTGACGAGGAATCCTGCATCAGCAGATACGAATCCCATCTCTACCGCAAACCATCCCCTCACAAACCCTCTAAGCATTTGATCGCAAAGCTTCGAAGCTATGAATCGCTTCATAGAAGATGCGGTCCCGGAACGGCACCGTACAACCGAACCATAACAAAGCTCGCAGAATTCAAAGACCCAATAAAATACTTCTCTGATAACTCCACTTCGGAATCAGAAACGGAGTGCAAATACATCATTTGGATTTCAGTTAACGGGCTCGGCAACAGAATGATCAGCTTGGTCTCCACTTTTCTCTACGCCACACTCACCAACCGCGTCCTGCTGGTCCAGTTCAAAGACGCAATGTCCGGCTTATTTTGTCAACCCTTCCTCAACTCCACTTGGGAAACTCCCACCACTAATTTCTCCTGGCAACGCCCTGAGATTCCAACCTTCAAACACAAGTGGTGGAACACACCTAGCACTCCTTCTGACCATAGCACGACAAACAACACAGTACCACCAATTATGTTCCTTAACCTGCTTTCAATTATGAAAGACCAAATGAAATCCTTCACTTGCGACGAAACCCACTTCCATCTCACAAAGGTACCGACACTGGTTCTCATGTCTGATCAGTACTTCGTTCCATCTCTCTTCACCATCCCATCATTCCAACAAGAACTCGATCTCATGTTCCCCCAGAAGCAGACAGTCTTCCATCACCTCGGTCGGTACCTTTTCCACCCAGCAAACCCGGCTTGGGGCTTAATCACCCGGTTCTACCAAGCTTATCTCTCCAAAGCCGATGAGAAAATCGGTCTCCAAATCCGTCTCTTCTTCCCTAACCGCACCCCAATTCAAACTGTCATGGACCAACTCTTAGCTTGCACTCTTTCAAACCACATCTTACCGGAAATCAACACTCAAAATGAAGTCATGCCACAGGCGACAGCTAACCAGACAACCACCACCAAAGCTATCTTCGTGGCTTCTTTGTACCCTGACTTCTCCGACAAGCTCAGGGCAATGTACTGGACAAAACCAACCAAAACCGGTGAGTTTGTGGAGGTTTTCCAGGCTACACACGAAAGAGTGCAGCGGTCAAGCAACAGCGCTCATCAGGTCATAGTGTTGACCGAGATGTATCTACTTAGTCTGTGTGATGTGTTGGTGACGAGTGGGGAGTCCACGTTTGGATACATCGCTCAGGGATTAGCCGGGTTGAAACCCTGGGTTATGCCTAAAACGATCGGTCATAAGTTTGCGGACCCGCCTTGCGTTCGTGGATTGTCAATGGATCCATGTTTTCAATTTCCTCCCGCGTATGATTGCAAGAGAAAGGTTAAGGTCGAGCATATGAGTGAGGTTTTTGGACAGAGTATGAGGAGGTGCAAGGATTGGGGGCGGGGAATCAACATGGTTGGTCATGATGATGATGATTTAGTTCGGTGAAGTTTCTACTCGTTTTCTTACTTTTTTATTCCGATAAGAAGAATGAAAACAAAAGCTTATGCTAATATAATTTTAAAATAGTCATCTACAAAAGGAGCAAATCGGCAGGAACCAGTTTGAGAAAGGATTGGGGCATTCCTAAGCCAAACCAACCATAAAATGCTGGAAAACAATTTACTATGGCTCGGTCCGGTCTTGGTATGCATTGCGCTCCCGCTCTCCTTCAATTAACGTGATGTCACATATAAACAGAGCCATGTATTTCTATTTTGTATGAGTGTTAGGTCTCACGCATCCACAATAGTCGAGAGCAGGGGTGGCAATTTCAACACGACCGTTTGACCAACACGAACCCGACACGAAGTTAGCGGGTTTGGGTTTTAAAACTTGACACGATTAAATAAACGGGTCAACCCGAACACGACTCGTTTAATAACCGTGTCGGGTTTGGGTTTAAGATATGTAACCCGCTAACCCGTTTAAGTAATTTATATTAAATAAATATATATTATAAATTATAGATTATTCATTTTTTTAATCAAATTTTAATATAAATAAGATATATAAAAATAATTTATGACAATCTAATGTTAATAATCAAATATTTTCTTTTATATAACTAAACATGATAGGTTTGAGTTAAATATATGCGGATTTGAGTTTCAAATTTGGACAAAATTAGTTAATTGGGTCAGACGGGTCAACCCGTTTGATAACCCGGTCAACCCGTTTAATAAACGGGTCGGGTTTGGGTTTAGCCTGACACGCCCCGCGAACCCATTTTGCCACCCTCAAGAGTGCACATTTACTACTACCTCAGTCCCGTCATAAGTCTCATGTTTGCTTTTTGGCACATTTTTCCACCTCAATATTAAACATATAAGGTAAAATAATTTATAAAACTAAATTTTGTATTATATAGTTATCATGTAAGGAATCATATGCAAAACTTAAATTTTCAAAATTAATATATCTTATATGTTAAAAATTGAAGTCAAACGACATATCCAAATAGTAAATAGGACGGTCAAGGTGGGACGGAGGGGAGTATTGTATTAGGATTTTTTTTATTTTTTTTAAATTAGAATCCACACCAGAATGCCCAACAAAAAGAATTAAGCAAACCTTTGAATATACCGTGGATGAGAATGGGACGGAAATCGAGGAGAATGGAGTACATCCATATGATTCGGAAATGACCGAAAATGAAAAAAAAAAATATAAACTTTTATTCCAGTGAAAAATATAATTATAAATAATAAATTATAATAATTATTAAAAACCTAAACTATAATGTAGTAGTATAGCTGTGATTGACGTATACTTATGGTTTATCCTTACAAAAGTTTAATCTCATTTTCTATTGACTAACCATTCTTTTTGCTTTAAAAAATTTCAGTAGATTTGATTCATTAATAATAAACTTGTTCATCATAAATGAACAACTTTCTTTATAGATATGGTATAACTTTAATAATATTTTATGACAACATTGAATTTTTTGACATTTCATCAGGGAAAAATAAGAATAGTTTTTTTATTTTCCCTAAAATTATATACAATGGTAAATGAAGAGTATGTCTATGTTGACTATTATTGATCATTTCATAGAGAAAACAACCCAACACTACTTTGAGTAGTAATCTCCACAAAACTGAAATACTGATCTAAGTATTTATTGGGTTATTACTATCACTTGGTCCCACTAAACTGATATACTGATCTTGATTAGATAACCTAAAATAGTTGAAACACAGGTGTTTAGGGTTACTAATGTTTACTAAATTAATGTGGGATTTTGTACCAATGGGAGAACAATATAGGTGCACATATACTGCTAATTTTGGGTGTGGAGGTGTAATGAAATGTTATGGATTAACTCAATAGCAAGTTGTATTTTGGATCTTTTTTTTTTTTTGAAATTTCATGAAATGCCACTATTTTGGCTAATTCATGAAATGTCACTATATTTTTTGCTATTTCATGAAATGCCACTAAAAAGGAAAATCACGAAATGCCACTATATTTTTGCACTAGTAGAAAATGAGGCTTTTTCGGCACCACATTTTCGGCGGTTCCAAAGAAACAACCGCCAAAAATTGTTAATGATTTTCGGCGGTTCTTCGTTCTTAACCGCCGAAAAAGACCAAATTATTTTTTAAAAAATAACTAGGGTTTTTTGGCAGTTCCTAGCTTAAAAACCGCCGAAAAGGGTCTTTTAACTCGACCCCGACCCCGACCCCGACAGAATCCCTAGTCGTCGTTCTTTCTCCTCTCACACAGATACGTCTACGCTCTCGAAGCCTTTGTCGCCTCCACCTCCACCGGCCTATTCCGTCCATTATTCTGCCGCCGCCGACTTCCTGCGCCGCCGCCGTCGTCCTTCATCATCGCCGTCGAGCTGGGCACGGTTCGACACAAACTGAGGCATATCAAGTCCGAAAATTAGGTATTTTATACCGAATTTGAAATTTTGATTTCTGGTAGAATTGGGCATTATTTTGGTGTATATGTATAATGGTTGCTTGATTTATGTCATTTGGAATGTAGAAGATTGATTGGTTTGATTGGAATTGCTATATGTGTTAGTTTACAAAACAATGTATATGCCCGCATGTGTTCGATAAAATGTTTGAACCAATTTCAGTGACTTTTTTTTTGCTTTATTACCATTGTTTGTGTGAATTAATGACGAGTAAGTCTCCTTTATGAACTGTCGGTATGAATTAATATTAAAATGTTGATTTATAGTTATTGTTTTTATGTTTGATTTTCCATAAGTCATGGTATTGATTATATAATGTCAACGAACTAGATACTATACAAGTCGGTGTAATCTATTCACGTCAGCTCCTCACCGCCTTCTCACCGTGCACCTCTACTACTCCCATCCGTCCTGTTATCTCCCTCTGAGTTCCACCTGCTCCTCGTCCTTCCATTCACCCTCATATACGGTATACATATACCAAAGACAGGTTAGTTTTATTTTGTCAATTAACCTCAATCATTTGTCATTTACCATGATTGTTTGTGTAATTAGTCATTTATATGTAATAGTTAGTTATTAATTATACATATATAGTATATATAACACAATAAAATAACAAATTATATATATTATAGATATATGTATATACATATCACCAAGAGTACATATATATTATATATAGACGTATATATACATATAAGTCAACCTACTATATATTATACAGACTCGCCGTGCAAGAACCAACATTATATATCATTTCCAAAGATAGTTTTGTTATTGTTGTTTTTATTTATTATTTTAAATATAAGTTAATTTATTATGCATTATCAATATTTTTTGTAGATATTTTTTAGCTTTAACTTTCATTTGGTGTTTGTAGAATGGACCGTGAATGGATGTACGGTCAGCGAGGGAATTATTTTGAATCAAAAGTGGATAATGAATTTTGCAAAGCAGCTCTCGATCATCAGAAAAGGATGAACGAGACACACATTCCCTGTCCATGTGCACAATGTGAACTTCGCAATAAGTTTCCTAACCTACATACAATCAGATTTCATCTATCAAGGCGTGGATTTATGCCGAACTATAAGATATGGTTTTTGCATGGCGAGTCATTAGAAGCCAGTAGCAGGGTGCAAACTTCCACTCAACCGAACAGTGAACCAGAAATGGTTACAGACGATACTACATTTCCTGATAATACGTGTGATCTGAGTGACACTGATATCAACGACGACAGTGATAAGATTGAACAACTGGACTCTATGCTGCAAGATGTTGAAGATAATTTCACAGACAAACCGGCTGAATATCAAAGATTACTTGATGCATCACGTTCCCCTTTGTTTCCCGGATGCACCAAATTTACAAAGTTGACATCCGTGCTGCATTTGTTCAATCTTAAAGCAAGATTTGGCTTGAGTGATAAGAGTTTTACGGCAATACTAGAACTATTCCACGACATGCTTACCAGATGATAACAATCTTCCTACTTCCACTTATGATGCAAAAAAGTTGATGTGTCCTATGGGTGTGGAGTACGAAAAGATACACGCATGTCCAAACAGTTTGTATTATACAGAGGAGAGAATAAACATTTGAATGAGTGTCCAAAATGTCATTTGTCACGCTATAAACAGAAGGACGGTCAATCATCCAATTCTAAGAAAAAAGTCCTCCAGCAAAAGTCATTTGGTATTTACCCATAATACCAAGATTCAAACGACTTTTGCAAATGTCAGAGATGCCCAAAATTTAAGATGGCACGCAGAAGGAAGAAAAAATGATGATAAGCTGAGACATCCAGCTGATTCACCACAATGGAGGACAATCGACAGAAGATTTCAAGATTTTGCCAGTGACAGTCGAAATTTGAGACTCGGGTTATGTACGGATGGGATGAATCCTTATGGCAGTCTAAGTAGTCAACACAGCACTTGGCCTGTTCTATTGGTGATCTACAATCTTCCCTCGTGGATGTGTATGAAGCGGAAATACATAATGTTATCATTGTTGATTTCTGGACCTAAACAACCAGGACATAACATCGATGTATACCTTGCACTGCTGATTGACGATTTGAAATTGCTATGGAATCAGGGGACAGTGGTTTATGACAGTTATGCCAGACAAAACTTTACACTTCGTGCCATGCTTTTTTGCACAGTGAATGACTTTCCAGCGTACGGGAACTTATCTGGATACACAGTAAAAGGCGCATTTGCTTGCCCAATATGTGAGGACGACACTTGTTCTGATCGTCTACAGTTTTGTGGAAAAAACGTCTACATGTGTCATCGTAGATTATTGCCATCAGCACACCCGTACCGTAAAAAGAGGAAGTTATTCAACGGAAAGACTGAGACACGTGTTGCTCGTATACCTCTGAGTTCTGAAGAGATTTATGAAAAGGTGAAAGACATTGACAATGTTTTCGGTGTTCCGTCCAAGTCTACCCAAAAAAACATCTGGAAAAAATGTTCAATATTTTGGGAACTTCCGTATTGGAAACATTTATCTGTTAGGCATTGTCTTGATTTCATGCATATTGTCAAAAATGTTGGTGAGGCTGTTGTTGGGACTTTGCTTAACATACCTGGGAAAACAAAAGACGGAATAAAGGTTCGAAAAGACATGCAAGCTATGGGCATACGTGAGGAGTTGCATCCCCAAGAAAGAGGCAAACGAACATTTTTACCTCCAGCATGTTACACTTTGTCTAAGAATGAGAAGACAGCTTTTGTAAATGTCTTCATTCCCTTAAGGTTCCTACGGGTTACTCATCTAACTGGAAAAGTCTTGTGTCAATGAAGGACTTGAAGTTGATCGGGTTGAAGTCTCATGATTATCACATTCTGATGTTGCATCTACTTCCTGTTGCCATTGAGGTATATTGCCGAAAGATGTGCGGAATGCAATTACAAGACTATGTTTCTTTTTAAATGCAGTGTGCAATAAGGTGGATGTTGATACACTAGACAGTCTGCAACGTGATGTTGTTGTTACGATGTGTCAACTTGAAATGTATTTTCCACCTCGTTTTTTGACATCATGGTCCACTTGGTTGTTCACATTGTAAGAGAAATCAAATTATGTGGTCCTATATATTTAAGATACATGTATCCATTTGAGAGATACATGGGAATCTTGAAGGGAAGGATGAAGAATAGATATCGACCTGAAGGGAGTACAGAGAAGGACAATAACCGAAGAAGTGACAGAATTTTGTACTGAATACTTGAAGGGAGTTGTAGCTATTGGAGTGCCACAACCGAGACATAGGAGGGACAGAAGGTCAAGGTGTTATTGGGAAAAAAATTGTGGCAATTGATTCATCCTCAATGGAGTCTGCACATCTATTCGTTTTACATCACCTTGAGATTATTGAGCCATTTTTTGAGAACACATGACTGCACTAAGAGCTCAATATCCTGGGAGGAATATTATTTGGTTGTAAAGGAGCAAAACAAGACCTTTGTTCATGGTTTAGAGATCATGTCATGAAGCTTGCATCACTAGCGCCTGATAATGTAAGTGAAGAGCTCCGTTGGTTAGCCTTGGGACCTGGTTCCACTTGTATATCTTATGAAGGGTATGACATCAATGGGTTCACCTACTGGACAAAACGGCAAGATGATAGATGTTTAAACCAGAATAGCGGGGTTAAAGTAGAAGCAACAACAACTGAGTATACCAGAGGTGATCCAGCTTCAACGATTTCAACTCGAGGTTGTATTATGGATTCATTGCAGATATTTGGGACTTGATTATCAGTTTCAAAAGTTTGTTATTTTTAAATGCAAATGGGTGGATAATAGAAACGATTATCGGGTTCACGATGGGTTTAACTTGGTTGATTATCACGCCTTGGTCATACAAGATCCGTTCATATTTCCCAAGGATTGTGAACAAGTATTTTACATAGAAGATCCCATCGATTCCAGGTGGTCAGTTGTATTACCAGGGAAAAGATTTGTCAACATTAATGCTGATCAAGATGTTGATGATGATGAATTAATGTTCGATGAGACACCACCTTTTTCTACCAGTATTCCTGTCACAACATTGTTGATGTTCCAGACGATGTAGTGTATACTAGGTCTGATCACGATGAGGGTTTATGGGTTGAAAACCATAAATGATGTGTTTAGTTGTTAGGTAATTAAAAATATATTTTATTGTTGTTGTTCATTAAATAATTTGTTGTGTGTGTGTTATTGATATAAGGTTGTTTATCTTTGCAGATAGTTAAATGGATGATATGGATGACCGATCGGCGAGTTTTTGATAGAGGCATCCCGACCAAAGAAGAAAAAACACGTGGAGGGAAAGGTCACAAGTCACAGGCCCGAGCTGATGAGGGGGGTAATGGCTGGATGAGATTACGGAAGCCTCTGTGCCAGCTGAGGACACAGAGGCTGGAACTTCTGGATTACAAACCTAGCTTCCTAGGATGGTAAAACCTCAAGGTCCGACGAAAGCTCTCAAGTAAAAAAAGATTGAGATCAAAGCCGTTGCAGTTTAATGTGTATCTACAGCCGATTGGGGAATGGGCTGTAGACTTCACTACAGAGCTAGGCATCATTGTGCGAGAGTATTGTGACATCTCTCTCACCTGGCCTCAGGTTGACGAAGGACTAAAGAACAGATGTTTGAGATCGTACAGGTAAATAAACAATAGTTAAAGTATTATTTTTATACAATTTGTAGGTATCCAACTAACATTTGTTTCATTTATGGTAATATAGCAGAAACGATATCAAATACCTGCAGAAAGTGTATTACAGCATGGTCAAAGCAATGATGCGCAAGAAATTTCAGATCATAAGCATGATCTGGTTAAGTGGTTTATCAAAGAAGCTTAAGAGGCCGGACGCTGACACACGCCAGCCTTGGGAGATTTACACACCAATAACCAAAGAGAAGTGGCAGGAGTTCTATGCTAAGAAGATGGAGACAAAGGTATATATGTATTAACTTTTAAAATAATTATTATATAAATATATATTGTGAGGTATATATTTACATATGTATATGCTTGGTCATCTTAATTGTATGTTTATTTGATAACATGAGTATTGCGATGCCCAATCCGTGAATGCGAAGAAGAATGAATATCATCACGTGTTGGGTGCCAAAGGGGTTAATAGAAGAGTGCCTGAATGGGTGGTAGAAGGAGAGTTGCCATCAGATATGAGCACTCTTGATGAGCACCAGCTACGGGGTGTAGACACCAAAAATTCTCACCCCATAAAGCAAATTCCAAAATAATAAATACAATAAAAGGGGTCGTCGCCTTTCTTTTCAACACGTATTAATGTGCGTGCCAAAACGAAACCATCATTTCATGACAAAATTCTTAAGTCATTTTTTAAAGCAGTTCAGAAAAAACACAATTCTTCGGAAATGAATTTCCAACGACGATACGGTTTTAAACCCGCCCCTTTTGTTTTATTCACTTATCTTATTATTGCTTATTTGTTATTTATTAAGTTATCTTTTATTTTCATATTTATTGCTTCTTTTTATTATCTTCTAGTATTTACTTCTTATTTTATCATCATTATTTACAGTAATTCATATTGCTATATTTCACCACTTATACATAATTGATTCATTTTTTATTTTTATTTTTTTATCACATTCACCGGCATTTAATCCCCGTTACATAGGTGCTATTTTATTATTTCATGTACATGCTATTATGTTATTCCATTTGTTTATATCTCATTATGATTTATACTTTTTTAGTTATATTTCATAATTTCATGCCATTAGATTAACTCTCTCATTTTATTGTATATTTTCTTTTAAAATAGTAGCATTTTTAGAGGAGTTATCCAATCTGGACTAGGGCTCTTGTATATTTTCTCTCATGTATGTATTGAATTTTGACATAGCCTAACCGGTTAGAGGGTTCACTTGGGAACCTACAGATCCTGGGTTCGAAACTTGCATAGGTTGAGGGTGGTTTTATTCCTTTAGCTCGAGGAGAGCTTTAGATTTAGGTACCGTTCGTTCATGACTTCTGATTTTTGATGGTTATTAAGCTACACATTAATGTTGGCCTCTATCTTCGTTGATCGTGAGGATTAATCTTCACCTAGAATCTCAGTGTTCGGTAGAGACGATTTGCAGATGGGTTAATTATAGACCAAAAATACCATTATACCCCTTACTTTTCACTTTATAAAAAGAGTAAATTCCTCAGAACCCCCTTGAGGATTTGGGATATTACAGTTAACCCCCTTGTGTTTATCATAATTATTGGTAACCACCTCAAGGTTAAGGTATCTTTGACTACGAGCCCCCAAACTATAACTTTGTTATTAGAAAGTTAACTACGTGTTGATCTATCAACTTAATCACATAAATAATGCCAAGCTGGACAACAAAACTGCTTAATCAACCTCGTGCAACTCTCTCTCATCCCACTTAAAATGCATTTTCAAGGCAAGGTTGACATTTTTAGGAAAATAACAATACAGATTAAGTAGTGTTTTTTGTCCAGTCTAACATTACTAATGTGATTAAGCTGATAGGTCAACACGTAGTTAACTTCCTAATACAAAGATATAGTTTGGGGGCTCGTAGTCAAAGATACATTAACCTCGAGGTGGTTACCAGTAATTATGATAAACACAAGGTGGTTAACTGTAATATCCCAAATCCTCAAGGGGGTTCTGAGTAATTTACTCTATAAAAAACACCGTCTTCTACCCTAAATTCACTGAATACAAATTACACTCTGTCTCTCCTTACAACAACCCGCCCTGCAACAACGACGACGTCAGGTACAAGATACGAATTGCACCATAGAACTAGTTATGTGAAGGAGCTTACCTTCTGTGTGCACCAGTTTAATGAAAATAGATGACTGTATTTATAAAACAGAGGTGCAAAACTGCAAATTGATACCGGCAAGCAGCCTAGGTTGTTGAACATAAATGAGAAGCAATAAGTAATCGGTGAGATGGTATTCTACCACTGAAGTAAAATTGCACGGAAATCACTACTCCATATCGATGCTGGGATTCAATGGAGTAGATAGCTGGATTTTGAGAGAGGAGGGTTTACGTTGACGGTAGAGAAGCTGGGGTACATAAGTAAAATTGTCCCTACTTAATTTCAATGAGATGAACTTTTTGTTGCAAACGCAGGGAAACCCTGCGTTATGATAAAGCTGCCGAATCACATTAATCTTCTAGATTGTGCTGCATCTGTGCCCCGAAATAACCAGCTTTAAGCCCACGTTTCGTGGAAAGCTCACGATTTGTGAGCATCGAACGGGGTCTTATTTGTCGCAGAACATGTTGAGTTCTGTCCTAGCATAACCGGTAAGTGTTGATGTGTTTGGGGTGCGAGAGTTCTTCGATCTTCAACCAGCGAGAGCTTGACAAGGTTTTCTGTATTCCTAACTATTTTTTTATTTATTTTTGTCTAATTTATCCCTGATATATGTTTGTTCGTTGTTCAAATTGTTGTTTCTGAGCTCATACGAGTCTATTCAGTTGGTCGCACTCGTGTTACAGACAGCTTGCTCACCTCATGTTGTCGGTTAGCTTGGATCGAGAAATGGCTTATTTCCACCAGAATCTGAGACGCTTGCCATGCTCTACAGTTTATCTGTTCTTTTGAGCTGGTTTATTTGTTTGACAGTTTAGTTGATTCGTTTTATTCCCTAATTACTGATGGAACTTTTCGAATTGTTAATAATTATAGACTTGTTTGGGTAATCGTTAATTTCATGTTGCCTTATTTATTTGATTCCATTTGGTGTAATTGCATCTCACACTTTGATTTCATATTCTAACTGAGGTACCATTTGTTCGATATCTGGACCGGAATTGTTTGTGAGGCGCTTGTGTTAATTTTAGGATGAGCTTGGCGCCTTTGGCGCTTCACGTCATAGCTCTTTCTGGACAAAGCTACTGCAAATCCACATTTTCATCCTCTCGTGGAACACTAGCTATCCTTTTTTTGAAGTTTAATTACCATGTTTCAGCCGATCCAAGCCTGATTGTGATTCTCTACCTCACTGTCGCTTCCAGTTTGAAGTTCAGGAAATTTGTTACCTAGTCGGTAACTAAATCTCGTCTTGCCTAACTACTGATTAGTGGATGTTCCATGACATGATTCGACTCTAATTAAGCTCACGTTTTCTTAACTTGTTTGCAATTGTTAATAGTAGAGCTCGACTTGATAAATCTGTTCGCATGTGCAACGAAATTACCTGAACGAACCCATGTCTGTTGGCTTTTTTTAGCGATTTAAGTTTCTGCTATGTTCTCCTTGATAGATTGGAGGACTTAGATTGTGAGTTCTGAGTTTTGCGTTTGATAATAGACTGAAAAGGCCTAATTGACCCATTCTGGTCAATTACGCATAACTAGGTTTGAAACATCCATTTGACCCCCCTACTGTTTTGCCGATGTTAATTCATTACGTACATTTAGCTCACTTTTTTTCTTTGGGATAAAGAGAAAATTTTGTGTTTATCCATTATTTGGTTTATTATGTATGTTCTGTTTATATTACTTCACGTCAATTTTATCTTTATTTCAGTTTTATTTGCTTCTAACTTTTAAGCCCTAGATTGCCTTCTAGTCACCCATTTATTATGATAAGTCTTGGAGGTACCCCCAGCTAGCTCATTTCTATTTGCTTTAGCTCATTTCTATTTGCTTTATGGGGGAACAATATGTTACACCACTTTTAAAGCCTTCCTAAACCATCCCTTATTTTATTAAAAACTTTACCCAAGAAAAAGAAAAAGAAAAAGAAATCAAAGTCGATCATCAAATACTGTCTCAATCCCCATATGGTTTAATATAGCACACAAATCTAACCCACAAAATTAACCGAAGTTGAAGTTCATCCAAGCATGAGCCCAATTTAACCTCAGGCATAAAAAGCCCAAATCAAACTCAAAAATAAAAAGCCCAAGGTTTAGATGACGCCCAAAACAAACCAAGCCCAACATTCAAATCCAAATTAGGGCCCATTCCTGAACTCAACCCAAATTCACAAGCACATTCCAGCCATGCTTTAAAAAATTTGACTAGACCCGAGGCTCAAACCCAAATCGAGGCCCAAACCCAAATCAAGCCCAAACCCAAATCGAAGCCCAAACCCAAATCAGGCCCAAAAGCCCACCCAGGCCCCATTCGGCCCAAAAGCCCATGAGCTCAACTTTGACCTTGACCCCACTTTGACCAATTCAAACTTTGACCAACCCGAACTTTGAACTCGGTCCAACTTTAACCAACCTGACCTTTGACTTGACTCTATCCAACCTTGATTGACCCCACTTTGACCTTGACCCAATTTTTGACCTGGTCCAACTCTGACCTTGACCTAACTTTGACTTGGTCCAACTTTGACCATCTAAGCTTGCCTTTGACCACTCTCAACTTTGACCTAATCCAACTTTGACCCGTCTAACTTTGACCCGATTCATTTTTCAACCCAACCCGAAAATCAAATCAACCCAATTCAAACCCAACTCATTTCGATTCATCCAATTTCATTCAACTCGAATTCAATTCATCCAATTCAAACTCAACTTGTAATCCTGTTCAAATTTCAAACTCAAAATCTCTCTTCTCAAATTTCAATAATCACTTATTTGAATTTCATCAAGTTTTCAAAAGAACCATTTTGAATTTTAAAGGAAAAACTCTTCTCACACACAGAAAACTCTTCTCAAAACGCAGAAAGTTCTTCTCACTATATAGAAAGTTTTCTCCTAAAACATTTCTTAAAATCAGTGTTTCTTTATCGAGAATTCCGAACAACTTCAAACATTTTCCAACTCAATTTTCAACTTAAAATAACTGTTTTCGGGGAACAAGAATTCTAACACTTCCAAAATACTTTCCTCCCAGTTAGGCATCACTTGTCCCCTTTCCAAATAAAATCCGAGGCATGGCACTGGGGTCGTAACCTCCTTGTCGCAGTCTGGATCTCTTTAGGCGGGCATTAGGGTGACAAACCTTCCCTAATTGCAGCCTAGATTTTTACAAGGCGGGTGCTAGGGATGTACTGCCTTCCTATTGCCGCCGGGATTTCAGAATCGTCCAACTCCCTTCCCTCGATTTCAATGTTTTCGGTTTTTAAACGTTTTAAAACCCAGGAGTTAGAGACGTTATTAGGATTTGACAGAGAGCATCTCATTCATGGTGTTTTCCTCTCTAAATCCTATTTTTCGACATAAATCATTGCCCCATCTTTTGAGCCTCGCACTTACCATTAATTAAATGTCGTGTTCGAGTGGGTACATAGGGTAATCCCTCGGGATTCTCCCCCTTTTTACAACAAAAATGTTTTTTTTCGATTTTAAAAACTTTAAGAGAGCAATTTTTGACAATCATTCCTCCAAACATTCAGTCCACCATTCTCACTCTAAATTTGAATATCCCAAAACCTCAACCCTTTCAGAACCTCAAACCCAAAAAACCCGGGATCTCTCCCAATTTCTATTGCCTCGCTTACTCAAATCATCTTCAAAACTCCAAATCACTTCATACTCAAATCATCATTCAAAATTCGAATCACCTCAAACTCGAATCCTCTCCATAATCCCAGCTTCTCTCAAACCCTCCAAAGTCTCACATGCCCGAGCGCCTCACAGATTTGAACATCTCAACCTCTCTACCATCAAGATTCAAATGTCTCACAGACCTAGTGTCCCTCACAGACTTTGATATCCCATACCTCCCACTACATGATCCCAAATGTCTTATAGACCTGAGCGTCTCACAGACTAACCTCTCAACATCTCAAAAACCTTCGAAACCCCAAAATCTCCAAAACCCCCAAACCCTGAACGGAAGGTTTGATCTCAAACAGGAGTTTGAGTACGTAGGCAACCCATCTAGGTACAACCACATTCCAAATAAAAACCCTTTTTTCCCCTTCGAGGTGGCCTCATATCTCTTAAAACACTTAAACCTCTTCGGTTCTCACAAACTTCAAACCATCAGACTCCAAGTCTTCATTCTATACTCATCCGAATTCCCCGTTTCTCTCTTCTAGACGTTGGCTTGGCAGAAAAGCTCGCCTCCATCCTCTCCCCTCTCTCTCTCTCTCTCTCTTCTCATCCTAATCCTATCCTTGGCTTTCAAATGAATCTCTTTAAATAAGGTTTTGAAAGAAGGCAATCCGACAATTGAGACCGAGGTTTCCTCGGGCACCAATCCGAAGTTGTGGTCATTGCCGCTTCTAAGGGGTGTAACCCAGTGCGAACCCCACAAATCTCTGGTATATCAGATAAGTCCTATCCATTGGCAACAAATCGCAGAGTCAATCACGGTTCTTAGAACTCTTCTTCTCTCCTTCCTAGTTCCTTAGGTCAACTAGGTGGCTACTCTAGTCAATTACGCCTTATAGAGGCAAAGTCCGCGTGGGGCCCATCGAGAGTAGGTGTAGTTCACTTACCTCCCCCTTATGCTTTCCTGGAAAAACGGACGATTAAGTAGGTATTTGAGGGATGCCAGAATAATGGGTTTTCACCCTCCACAGAATGGCAATTTCTAGGATCTAGACTTCTTAGTTAAACCATATTTAGATAGACCCCCCTCGTACCGAAAATCACCCTCCACACGGGGTACGTTTTGGAAGCTTTCACGTACTAAGAAACCCGAAAACTGGAGAGCGTTTATATCCCTTCGAGAAGACGAAGGAAATTGTTGATAAGATGGTAAGTACTTTTCTTTGCTTTCAAATTTTTTGACATTTTTTTTTATCATCTTAAAATTTATACTTAATTTGTCTACATTTAATTATAAAGGGAGCTGAATGAACAAGTTACCCAAGGGACTTGGGTTCCTGATCGACATGATGATCAGTTGTCTCGTGCGCTTGGAAAGAAAGATCATCCCGTTCGAGCTGTGGGGTTGGAGGGGTTAACATAGGGATAAGAAAACTTTTGGTAACCCCGGTCAAGGAAAGGGGTAGTCAAGGACAGACAATTTCTTACGCGCAGCATATGCGTGTCCTTAATGACATGAGAGAGCAGTGGAAGAAGAGGTCATTGCTGAACTACGTCAGGGTAGTGGTGCACCCAGCCATATGTTCCTGCTTCTGATCCTTCTTTCTGAAACAATGACGGTGCTACTCATGCTCTGATCCTCTCTGCCCCAGTTTTTCATAATGACCCTCTCTCATTCCCAAGAAATGATGATGCTACTCCTGCTGGAGTGTACACAAGTGGGATTCCATGACAAGTATCCGTACGCGTATGTCAGGTAATTGTTTATACCTTTAACTGTTCTATTAGTTGTCATATCTTTTATTACATATTTTTAGTTCAACATCTACTAATTTGATGAAATTGCATGTAGGACCCGATAAAATGTAACCTCCTGCTTCCATACAACATCAAGAAATATGTGTCGCAAAGAAGGGTGTACTCATCAGGCCCGAATGACGTGACCCATGGATGCCACTAAAGCCGTATCACGGGAGAGTCTCTGTGGACGAACCGATTTAAAGGTTCCTGATCTACCGCTCCCTGTACCTACGGAGGAGTACAACACGGTTCGGTCTGCAAGGGTGCATTTGTTCAGTGGCCTATTCATCTGATTCAGAAGTGTTGAAGGTATGTCTAATACTAACCACTAGTGTAGTTATTATTGTTCATTATATGAATATAGTATTGTGGATCTCAGTTCATGACTAGATTGTATGTCGGTTGTAAAGGCATTAAGAAGGAAATCTGCATCTCCTGTGAAAAAGAAGGCAAAAATTGGATCCCCTGAATACAAATCATCCACCAATGTTGTTCAAAGAGAAAATTTGGTGGATGATTCCATATGTGCACGCTTGGGCCGAACATGAAATTCTTGCATGATATAATCCATGACTTTCCAGATGGCAGAAATTCTATCCTACTCACCATTGACGATAAACTTCTTCACTACGGACGATATGTGAAATCGACATGTGGACGACCGATGTTAGGGACATCCTAAATCTGATTGGGTGCCTATTGCAGTGATGCATTCATTTATTCTGTAAGTATTAGTTTTGTTTTATAATTAAGTTATAAATTGATGTTCTGAAACAATGTTAATTAATTTTATGTCTTTTAATTTATCAACAGGTTTTTGCATGACAATACAATCTTTTTCCCTTACCAAGTATGAATTTTTGTGTCCTAAAGAGCATCATTCACTGCTCTGAAGTGCGATACAGATATGTGTAAGACCTACTTTGCAGCGTGCGATGGTTAACAACATCAAAGCAAAAAGAAATATCTTATGCTACCTTATCATCAAAAGTATTAACTTTTGTTTATCATTTTAATTTGAATAAATGTTGTAGTTATATATGCATACATGCATTATAGACATGTGAGTGTTTGGTATTACACAGTGGTCATTGGGTTTTACTAGTATTGTGTCTGGATCATTCGCGGATACTATTTCTTGATCCACTGCAAACCGTAAATTTAAAAGACATCAAGATAAAGCCACCATTGGCATGTAAGTACATTATGATGCAATTATTTATGTATTTCAACTCCTTTAATTTAATTTTATTATGAATGTATATCCTAATTTAAATAATGTATGTTGATACTAATTGTGTAGTGTGTATCAAGGTGTTTTGATGACAGAGCTTGGTGTAAGGTCAAAAATGTCATCCAATGGACTTCAGTGAAGGTAAATGCGTCATCATTTACTTGTTTATTATTGATTGGTTGTAATCACAAATAAATGTCTTATATAATTAGTTCTTTTTTCATGTGTTTAAGTGTTCACGTCAACCCGAGGTTCAGAGTGTGTGGTATTATGTCATGAGGTATATGCATGACATAGTCACCCTATTTGGTGAGATGGATGATCCGTTGAACAGGTATATCGAAGTAATATTTATTTTTCAATTACTAATATAATTGTTTGATGATTAACCAATTTTGTCTTGTTTTGTTTTGCAAAGGTTTTTCCTAGTGTTGGAGAATATAGCAGAGAAACCATCAACAAGATGCTGAGGATTGGGCGGATTTTGTTTGCATGAATTTGGTTTGATTTGTGCTTTTTGTTTTCTCGAATTGTTATTTAGAACTTTCTTTAGACTTTATGGTTAGATATGTAAAGAATGACCACCTTGAGTATATTAGTGAACATTTGATCATTGTGTGTACATCGTCATTTGTGACTATGTGAATTGTGGTGTATGGTCACTTGTGACCATTTCAAATGTGTTTGGTATGGCATTTGTAAACCGTGTCATTATTTTTGGATTTTTTTGACAATTTACTTTCAAAGAGTGATGAGATCCTCTACCATGTGATGTAGAGAGATATGTGGACATATTTTGATGCATATTAACATTTTTTGTGACATATGTGGGATTATACACGAAAATGAGAAGAACAAAAAAAATGGCATATTTTCAGCGGTTTCTACCAAGAACCGCCGAAAATGAGCAAAAATAGGGTCTTTTTCGGCGGTTTTAACCTTAGGAAACGCCGAAAATTAAAACCGCCGAAAAAGACCCTATTTTTGCTCATTTTCGGCGGTTCTTAGTAGAAACCGCTGAAAATGCCATTTTTTTACATTAATTTCCCCTCTGTAGCTCATATTTTTCGGCGGTTTTGTCCTAAGGAACCGCCGAAAATAAGGGAAGACCCTTTTTCTGTAACACCCCATCCAAAGCCATTTGTGGTTATCGCAAAACTGAACACTTAATCGAATACGTCGCAGCGGAAATAAATAACACCTGGACCTTGCCACGGTCTGATCGTTAGAATATACCGGCCTTAACATTTACAATACTTATCCAACTCAAAAATCACCATCCACAATACCACAACCAACCGAGTACAAATCTTACACATGATCGCAACCTTACTTCAGTTTAAATATAAACAGTTGGTGCACAGGCGCAACCCGAACTCAAAATAAACATCCCACCCTAAGTCTAACCGCTCCTACTCTCGTAGTGCGTCCTCATGGGTCTCTTACCTGCAAGTGTAAAATAGCCCCCGAGGGGGTCAGCACGAATGCTGGTACACCCTCTCATGGCCCCCAAGCTAACGGGGCTACGACGACTAATTGTCGATAGCATGGAAATTGATTACATACACAAGCATAATATGAAGTGCAATAACAATAACCACAGATGAACATATATAGTTCACAAACAATGAACGACTCAAGCGTTCCCTTATCAAGTGGGTTAGTAACCCCCTCCTTAGTCCTCATTTCCTTAATCTCAGTTCCTTACCTTACCTTATTCTTAATCTTAATCTTAATCTCAGTATACAAACCTTTCCTGGAAGGGATTGGTTGTAGCTTAATTCGAACCTGGGATTTAGGTGATCCCCCCGCACCATCTTAATGCCACCTACTCTGGACGGGAGTCCAGCGTAGCTGAGCCGGCAACCGGCCCTAGGCTACAAGTCCGAAGACAAGTCCTTAAGCGGAGGGCGGATCTGATTCAGATACCGTCCCCCTTTTCCCTTAGCATGCATGACCGGAGATCGGTCCCCCGGGTTTCCTCACTCAAGTGCCAGTTAGTAGACATCTTAATCACCATGTGCTAGCTAAGCCTTAACGGGCATTAACCAACAACCACCAAACTTAACTCTTATTCTTAACTCAGTAAGTACTAAACTTGGTTAGTAACCATCTCAAGTCTCGCGGATTAATGTAACTGTAACACATACTCAACGAGAACAAATATAACTGGTTGCATGCTTTATCTTGTTTTAGTCATAGCAATTAAACAGATAGCACACAAGCCGAGGGCACCTCGTTAGCAAGCAGGTCACAAGAAAGATTGTACCGTTCACTGCCGACGATCGTTTGGTTTATATCTCCTTCCAAGTCCCAATTCACAAAGCCTAGAACATTGATTCAGTTTTAGGTTATTATCAATCCAACTCAATAGAATTACTTAACCTCCCTAGACATCAACTTTTACCCTTTGTTTTTCACTAAGCCTTATGGTTTTTAACTTGACTCCTAGGTGCACATTTCCTCATTATTTATTACACTTACTCTCCCACTTAATGATCATTACACCCCCAAACATGTCCTTAATAATCTTATAACATCCATACTTATTATCCCCATCATTTCCTAACCTTAAACAAGGTTTTTGGTCCATACAGTGGTCGTCCGAACTTGTGTTCGGACTTCCCAAGTTCGGACACAAGTCGAGACTCAAAACTGAAAAAACGCATGTCCGAACATGTGTCCGGACTTCGGAAGTTCGGACATGGGTCGAGGAAACTCAAAGTAGAACAGGTACGTCCGAACTTGTGTCCGGACTTCCCAAGGTCGGACACAAGTCGAGACTCTGAAAATTTTCACGCAACAGGGCCTGTCCGAACGTCCATGTCCGGACGATGTTCGACAAGGCAAAACACTCATTTTCTAAGCCTTCAAACACTTAACCAATTTTCACCAAACTTCTCCTAAACCTCCATAATGTCTTATAACTTCATTTGGCACATTTACACCCTCCTACAACATCCCACAAAACTCATTTTCTATCTCCTTAAACACTTACTCACTTCATACCAAAATTCCTACACTATGATATTTTCTCTCTTAGTTTTATAAGTGGTGTTCATACCTATGACAGCCACTATGCCAATAATGTTCCCTCACTACTACAACATCGTCTCCCAAGCCTCTTTTCTTGCACTTTCCAAGGTTTTCCTTAAATTCTAAACCCTAGTTTCTCCCTAAACCACCTAAAAGTTTTATGCTCTTTTACTTCAAACTTACTAAAGTTTTCTAGCTTCTTTTATCAACATTTACCTAAGTCCTAAATACCCAAGTACATACTTTTTGATTCCTAAATCCTTCATGGTGATACCTAGGTCATTATAAGTCATTAAAACACCTTAATCTCACCCTTTTTCATCAAGACAACCTCTAGAACTTCCTAGTACTTCCTTAGTCATTAAATTCCCTTGGAACATCTCAAACACTTAAGTTCTCCTTTAAATTTTGCCATGGGTTCTCTAGTATATAATACATCCTAACACTTGGTTTTTCTCCATCAAACAACCATCATCACCCAAATTCTCATCACAACACCTTAACACACAATTTACACCAAAACTACACCACATCATCATATAGTGCTTAAACTTAAAATGCTTGGCACTTAGGCCCTTAAATAACAATAATCTTAACCACTGAATTTCCACATATATTTGCCTTTAACCTGCGAATACACCAACAAGCTCCCATTGAAATAAAATGCTTCTTGTAATTCACCTTGATGTTCTTAAACTATCTCTTTTTCTCATTTGCTCTTTAGTCACAAGTTCACAAGTATAGTCATTATTTCTCCTAGGTTATATATAACCCTTTTCTAATGTAAACTCTCTACTAAACTCATCACATATCTAAATCCCATTCCCTTAAACAATAAAACACCTTAAGGTAAGTAATTTACCTTGTTCTTTTAAAAGCTTTAAAAGCTTTCTTCCTTAGGTTTTTCCTTGCTCAATCTCGGTCACCAATATATATCTCCTTGCCAATGTTCTAACCAATATCCAATGACTCCAATGAGTACTAAATAATACATTAACCCTAAGGAACAAACCCTAGGTTAAAAATGTGCTTTAAGGTATTAAGGTGATTGTTTTACCTTGGTTTCTCAAGACAAGCTTGGATATGAAGCAAGAAGGACCTCCTCAATCCTTTGAAGAGTAGAATACAAGCTAGAACAAGGCATAAACATGGAGTCCCATGAGTGCAAATTTTCGGACAAGGAAAGAAATGATGGAAACCTAGATTTTCTTACACTTTCTTTACCTTTAGAGAATGGAGAAGCCAATGGAGTCTCCAAACTGAATTTCCTCCTCTAATGGTGGTTTGACTTGGCACCAAAATGAAGCTCTTGAAGTTTTGAAAAGATAGAAAGGAAGAGCTTGAGCTAACTAAGAGATATATGTATTTAGTTTTGGTTTTGGAGCTAAAATGAGCAAGATGTGTGCAAGGCTAGATGGAGCTAGCATGGAGTTGCTCTTCACGTTAATGGAGAAGGGAGAGAGCTTGAGAAAATCGTGAGAAACAAGAGAGAATGAAGAGGTGAGGAGAGAGGTGAGTAAATGAGATATTTATGTTAAAGGGTGAATAGTACTTTTGCTTTATAACTCTTTATTGCTTTCTTATTTGCTTAATGACTCATAAAGGTGGTGACTCACCTTATAAGAAACCGGCCCCCATTTAATAATAAGGGTACTTAAGTCTTTGTTGACCAAATATCTCACTTATATTGACTTATGTTATAAACTAGCTTAAATAATTTACTATTCACAAAACAAGGCACATTGTTGTGAAATTTTTGATTTCCCATTGATATAGACTTCCAAATGTGATACTATAATTACACATGTTAATTAAAGGGTAATGACGGACATTTAGCCATTCAAAACTCATTTACAAGACAATTTTTCAAAAACGTGCTTTAAGACTCCTTAAAGCACATTGTGTTTTAACTTGTTTTCAAGCTTGGTCTTCTTTGGTAATTGATTTAAATGACCATTAGGATATTACTAAGGTCTTAGAACAATATTTGGGTACTCTCCCAAGTCTCTCCAAGCTTAGAGCACGTTTTTGCTAAAACTGCTCTTTTGGTGTTTCCTTATATTTTCTTTGATTAGAAATGTTTCTTAATGTTTCTAAGGCATTATTTAGCCTCCTTATATCTTAGTTTATCATTTAAACACCATATCTAAGTTTGGGGTATTTCATTTTCGGCGGTACCATTTTCGGCGGTTTACAACAGCCGAAAAAGGCATAAAAAACCGCCTAAAAATGCCCTATTTGTAGTAGTGTTTAAATGTCCATGAAATGCCACTATGTCATTGACCAGAAGCAAAAAAGACAAAATACCCCTACTAGTTAACAAAGTAGTTTTAAAGTACACAATATGTCATTAAGTGTTAAAAAATTCACTAAAATTCACAAAAAAATCAAAGTATTACAAAAATATAGGTAACTATTATAAGAATATTTAGAATATTATAAAAAATTATAAAAATAAACAAAAATATATTAAAATATCATAAAACATTGAAAAAAGTAAATATTTCTTAGATTTCTTCAAAATATTTAGTACCATAAACTAATATAGAGTTTTAAACACATATTTATACTAATTTTCTATAAATTTAGACCAATATATTACCATAATTTAGACCAATTATATACCATAATTTATACCATCTAATTACCATAATTTTTAACCTTACATTTTTAAATTATTTTTTCTACCAATTGAAATTATTTATTCTATATAAATTATTTTAAATTTTTAATTAAAATTTGGAACTTTTTAATTTATATTCTATTTGTAGACGACTCTATGACATAATATAATTATTTTGAATAAATAATTTAAGTTGATAAATTTTTTTTTGATAATTTATTTCAAATTATGATAATTAATTGGTACTAGTTATATGCTTAATTGGTAGAAAAATTGGCACTAGTCATAATCTTTGACATAATTTCTACCAATTAGCACCATGACGTACATATTAATTATTATAATTTGTACCGTACATTTCAAATTATCTTTTTTATCAATTCAAATTATTTGAAATAAATTATATTATGTCATTAATTCATCTACAAAATAGAATATAAATAAAAAATTCCAAATATTAATAAAAAATTAAAATAACTTATTTTAAAAAATAATATTAAAATGATGGTAAAAAGTATGGTAATTATTGGTATAAATTATGAGGTTTGACGTATATTCACAAACCAACCACGTGGTTTGGATAATTACTTTCCCCACCCATCAACTTTCTCTCCGTTTACATCCATCACCATTTATGTTATTTCTGTTAGTTCATGCCACGTGTCCTTTTTTAACTTGTTATATTATATGCTGACATGGCATATTTGAAGAACAGGCCACGTCAACATCCAACTTGGCTCCAGATCTTCATTCTCTCTCTCTCTCTCATTGTTTTCATTTTCCTTTCTTTATTCTTTGTTCTTCTCCTTGCTGGACCGAAACAAGCGAACGAGGAACATACTTGCCCTGTGCTTATCTTCATTATATCACATGTCTAAGCCTCTGAAGCAATGAATCATATAACCACTTCATTCAAGCTTCAGATTAAAGGAAATGGTAAGACTCACACTCTCTCTCATCATTTTCATTCTCCTCTCTCCATTCTCCTTGCTGGACTGAAACTAGAGAACGGGGAAAATACATGCTCTGCGCCTATCTCCATTCTATTCGCATGTTTGAGCCTCTGAAGTGATGAATCACTATAACCACTGCATTCAGACTCCAGATTAGAGGAAACGGTAAGACCTTGCTTTTTGGTGATTCACTTCTGGTTTTACCCCCTTGATTTCAACCATAAATTAACTCTACTTCCTCCCCTCCCATGTATGCGGAAACAAACTGATGAGTGTCCAAATGAGCATGTTTAGAGGTGTATTTCATAGGTTTTATCCACACTTTTCATGCTCATTTCTTCACTCTAGCTAGTTTTCCTCTAGTTTTGTGTTTATTGGTGTTTTACATAACTATTGTTGAAACAATAGGAATAACATAGCTATAAATAAAGTAGACAAAAAGACAAACACGTGGGCGCAAACGGATCCAAAATCGGAGCTAAAATGAAGAAGATATAGTATTTTAAAGTTAGCCTGCCCATTGGACCGACCTACAGGACCGACCCAGAGTGGGTCGGTCGGATGTTCCAGAGGCCAGAAATGCTTATTCCGGGGGCCAAATTGCTTCTGGACCCGACCGACCCAGGGTGGGTCGGTCAGACTTAAAAACGCGATTTTCGGCCCCGAAATTGCCTCTGGACTCGACCGACCTAGGGTGGGTCGGTCGATCGTAGAGTTTGCCCAAATCTGTCTTTTTAAAAGGAGAAAAGGAGGAGAGAGAGAGAGGGTTATTCCACACACAACATAAAAACGACAGGAAAAGAAGTGAAAAGAGGGGAGAAGAAGAAGAAAGGAAAGGAAGAAGAAGAAGAAGAAGAAGAGAAGAATGAGGAGAAGGCTCACCTCCATTGAAGCTCTCCCTCAACCTCCCATGGCTATTTCTTCTCCCTTCTCTCTCTTTGGGCTTTAATGGTTGTGTAGTTTCCTTGTAGCTTGGGATGGGGATTTTGCCCCAAAATCCCTAAAACCTCCATTGTTGAATCTTGAACTTATTTTTATGCTATATTTTAGTCTTTGAGCTTAATAAAGTATTGGGTATTTATGATTTTTAACTTGTCACTCATGATTTGGGGATTTGTTTAGGGTTTTTCTCAATTTGTCATCTATGTGTTAAATTGGTTGGTTTGGCCTACCGATTAGTTTAACATTATTGTGGGATTCTATCAAAATGTGATTATGAGATAGAAACATAAACCGTTGAAGACTAGAACAGTGTACTCTGATTCAATAATTTTGATATTAGACTACATTGCAACCTTAGGGGAATTTGAGCTTAGTGCTATCGATTGACCCTGGGCTTAACTGATTGAGAAGTCCCGGTTAGATTGGTTAGGATTATTAGGCCTAGATTAGGTTGCTAATTAATTAAGTGTTCCCGTTGTTTAGCTATGAGTTCAAGGTTCGACAATCCGTAGTAAAAGGAGGACGGGTGCAAATATCCATCCCGGACTACACCTATCTTAGATTAGTTAGTTTAGTGTTTGTTGCTTTTCTTTATTTCTCCAATTACAACCTAAAAACCCCAAATCCCCAATTTAAGTTTATGCACTTTTATTTATCTTCTTTCACATTTACTAAGGTTATAATTAACTAAACAGTTACGAAGTCTCTGTGGATACGACCTTGTTGTACAATGATTGGGTTCACTGCTCATAGTTAGCAAGATAGTTTTACCACTATTTTGCACAACACAAACCCCACAAATGCCACTGAGACCAAAAAGAGGGGACGAGAGCCATATGCAAATCGAAAGTCACTAGAATGGGTCAGATTATCATTTTTTTAATTTTGTACTAAAAACCCTAATAAATTGTGCAGTTGGTATTTGTGTGCCAAGCAAATTTTCAATTGGGGTAGGTTTGAAATTTGAATAATTTGGGCTCTAAACTAGAGATTAGTGCTAACTTGGAATTTGATACTAATCTGATATTAATGGTGGGTTGAATGAGCAAGTGGAAGGCGATCAACGACTAACAAAGGAAATTGTCGAGAGAGAATGAAGATGAGGGAGCAAACTTAGATGTTGACATGGCTTGTTCTTCGAATATGTCATGTCAGCATATAATATTACAAGTTAAAAATACATGTGTCATGAACTAATAGAAATAACATAAATGGTGATGGATGTAAAACGGGGAGAATTAAAGTTGATGGGTAGAGAAAGTAATTATCCAAATCATATGGGTGGTTTATGAAAATACATCAAACTTCATGGGTGGGGATGTAATTTTCCCTTAATTGAATTAGTAGAAAAAAATAATTTGAAATTGTATGGTAAAAGTTATTGTAATTAAATGGTATAAATTGTGGTAATTAATTGGTATAAATTGTGTTATTAATTGGTATAAATTATGGTACTATGTCTAAATTTGTAGAAAAATTAGTATAAATTATGTATTTGAAACTCTATATTTTTTATGGTACTAAATAATTTGAAAAACATCTAAGAAATATTTACTTTTTTCAATGTTTTATGATATTTTAATATATTTTTTAGTTATTTTTATATTTTTTAGTTACTTTTTTCAATGTTTTTGTGAATTTTTGTGAATTTTAGTGAACTTTTAATACTTAGGGGTATATTGTGCACTTTAAAACTACTTTGTTAACTAGTAGGGGTATTTTTGTCTTTTTTACTTCTGGTCAATGACATAGTGACATTTCATGAACTTTTACAAAAATATAGTAGCATTTAGTGACTTTTTTTTAGTGACATTTCATGAATTAGCCAAAAATATAATGACATTTTATGATATTTCCCTTGATAATTAGTGTGTTATTGTTATGTTCAAAAAATGAATCTTACTACGGTTAACATATTACAACTAAGAAGACATGTAAACTACAGTTACTTTCGAGTCCATGTACCAAATCCATTTGTATACAACTGATTGGTGGTGCCACACGTAACATTAAACGATCTAGTGAGTGGCATCAAGTCAACAGTTCAGTCAACTGATTGGTTGTAATTATTAAAATATAAGTCCAAAATACAAAAAAAATGTACTATTATTTACTCCCTTCGTCCCTAATTGACCTCCTGTTTACTTTTTGTCACGTTTTTCCACTTCAATATTAAATATATAAGATAAATAATTTTATAAAATAAATTTCCACAACATATAGTTTTTCATATAAGGATTTTATTGCAATACTTAGATTTATAAAATTATATATCTTAATTGTTAAATATTGAAGTCAAACGACATGCTCAAATAGTAAAGAGGAAGGTCAATCAGGGACGGAGGGAGTATCTAAATTTAAGATCTTCAAAACAACACCAGTCATTAATATGTTTCGAGAAATTTCAAAATTTATTAATTACATGTACATATATATCAATGAGCTTATGATTAAAAACATCATTTTAGCGTATCATAATATCACTTTTAATTAATCATAATATCAAAATTAATGAATCATATCATCATTTTAGTGTATCATCGCAAGCATATATATAATTTTTTTACAATAATACAACACAAAATAATAGTATTTGGTTTGTATGAAAAATACGCGATTCACTATATAAGGTTTAAAATACACCATACAATAATAATAATACACTACAAAAAAAATAATGATTTTTATTGTTTCCAAAGTTTGTTATTCAATTCACCACTTATTAGTTAATGAATGATAATATCAATTTAAATGAATCATAATATCAAAATTAGTCAATCATATCTTCATTTTAGTGTATCATCGTAGACATATAAAAATAAAAATTTCAAACAAAATACAACATAAAACAATATTTGGTATGTATGAAAAATACACGATTCATCATATAAGGTTTAAAATACACATCAATAATAATATAATATAATAATAATAAAATAATAATAATAATAATAATAATATAATAATAATAGACTACAAAACAATAATGATTTTTTTATCGTTTCCGAAGTTTGTAAATCTAATTCACCACTTATTATTTAATGAATCATAATATCAATTTTAGTAAATCATAATACAAAATTGATGAATCATATTATCATTTTAGTGTATCATCGTATACATGTTAAAATAATTTTTTTTAAGTTGTCAAAACATATTCATGACTGGTCTTGTTTTGAAGAACTTGAATTTTGATGAACAATGATATAATTTTTTTTTCATTTTGGATTTATATATTAAAAGTTACAACCGTTAATATAATAAAAAGATAAGATAGTCAGCAAAATAGTCCAGTCAACAGTTAACTAGGACTGCCAAATCAATGTTGGGTGGGCCACCCGAAACAAAGAATTTAAGGTGGGTCCATTGAATAAAAAGAACTTATGCTTTTTAAAGTGGTTTTTTTACTACCGGAAATTAATAATATGGGATGAAAAAGGAACACCTTATATATAACTATTTGGATTAATTTTTTTAATAAATAAAAAAATATGTTCCTATTTATAATATTTAATTATTATCTAACTCTAATTATAAATTTTTAATGAATATGAAAAATTATCATTTAGTCAAAGAAAGGTAAAAATAAAGAGACTAAAAATTAATTTGTTTGAAGGTTTGTGTGTATTTAATATTTATGAAACATTAATTTTATTTTAATTTAATTTTTTAGTTAATTTTATAATATTATACCCTTTTAACTAACTCTATAACTATTTATATTATTTTAAATATATTTTTTGAAAAATTTCTTGAAATGACTTTGAATTAAAAAAGTGACATATTACGAATTTAAGTTATGATTAGCAATGTTACGGGTAAAATACTTATTATTTAAAGTCATCTAACAAAATAGGGATATATTATGAATTAATGAAACATTTTGATGGTATATAAAAATTAATTTTAAAATCGGGATATATCGGAATTTTTGTGACATATTCTTCCCTTTTATCCAATTCTCAGCCAGAAAACCAGAATTCTTTTCGAAAGAGAGAAAAAAAAAGCGCAAGATTACCGCTACTTCCCGGTCCACTCTTCGGTAGTAACCGTAGTATTGCCCCCGCGGTGCATCTGAGACTGATCCCCGCAGCCGTTTATGCTTGCTAAAATCCACAGCCTTGACCCGTTCGCTGGCGACCTGTAAAAGCAGGTTTTGCTGCGTTACCATAGATGTGACTCTAGTTAACCAATCCTAGTTTCCCATATCATAGTCAGTGTTAGATCCAATGACCACGGGAGACAAAGCAAGCGTCAACTGCAAAGTAGTACCCAACCCGATCACTCCACGACCACGACACCTCATCCACCAGCGGGGCGTGATTGCTTCATTTCACTAACTGAATAAAAACAGAAAAAGGATACAGAAGTACGGCATAGACTCCTCTTCTTTAGGATAATTAAAGTCCTTGTCTTCTCTCTAACAGTTGTTTGTACTTTCTTCTTTCTTAGTTTATCCAACTATAGTCCTTATTCAGCATTTAAGCTCAGGTGCCAAACATTAAGTTGCTTGCTAGCTATGGAGATATTGACCAATATTATCCCAAAACAGATCTTGTTGCGAACCTGTCTAATATCCATTCCTCTTCTCCTCTTTGCCGCCATTGCAGTGTACCTGCAGAACTCGCCTGCCGATGTATTACTAGAGAGGTTGACATATGCAGTGGGTACTACTCGAGAATCAGCAGCAAAGAATCATAGCGCTCCAGTTGTACCACCTATCATTGTGCCTCCGCCACCAAGCACCGGTAGGCATCTTCATATCCTTCCTTCCCGTTTCCTGCTGTTGATTCCTTCAATCCAGACAAATCATAGCATAAGTGCACACTGACTCTTATGTTTAGTTACGCCCCCAATTGTATTTACTTACCCTTGTCAATTGTCATTAAAAAACACGTTATAGAATTAATCTTCTCCCTCCTTCATCAGGTCCGGTTAAACCCATCAGCGAAGAACTTCTTGACGGGTTACTAACCACCGGATTTGATGAGAAATCCTGCATCAGCAGATACAAATCCCATCTCTACCGCAAACCATCCCCTCACAAACCCTCAGACCACCTAATCGCAAAGCTCCGGAGCTACGAATCGCTTCACAGAAGGTGTGGTCCCGGAACTGAACCGTACAAGCAAACCATAGTGAAGCTAACTAAATCCAAAAACCCAATAAACCACTTCTCTGATCACCAGAGATCAGAATCAGAAGACTGCAAATACATCATTTGGATTCCGGTCAACGGGCTCGGCAACAGAATGCTCAGTTTGGTCTCCACTTTCCTCTACGCTATGCTCACTGATCGCGTCCTACTAGTCGAATTCAATCAAGAAATGTCCGGTTTGTTCTGCCAGCCCTTTCTCAACTCCACTTGGGAATCTCCCACCTCTTTTTCCTGGCGACGGCGCAGCGTGATCAGCCGATTCCTACCTTCGGAGACATGTTGAAGAATACTAATAACTACCATACCATGACAAACAACAACAAGACCAACAAGAAGGATGCCGCCGTACCGCCAGTTGCGTTCCTTACCCTGCGCCCCAAGGTGAAAGATCAAATGAGAAACTTCATCTCCGACGAAAGTCAAGCCCTTCTTCTCAACGTAACCGTGCTGGTTCTAAAGTCTGATCAATACTTCGTTGCTTCTCTCTTCTTGACCCCATCTTTTCAACAAGAACTCGATCTATTATTCCCAGAGAAGCAGACCGTCTTCCAACACCTTGGCCGATACATTTTCCAACCGTCAAACCCAGCTTGGAGTTAATCACCCGGTTTTACATTCCCACCTCTCCAAGGCCAACGAAAAAATTGGACTCCAGGTACGGATCTTCAATCCCACCACCTCTCCAATCAAAACAGTCATGGACCAACTCTTAGCTTGCACTCTTTCAAACCACCTCTTACCCGAAATCGACATTGCAAGGAGGGATGTGAAGCAAGCAGCAGCGAACAAAACAACTACCAAAGCTATATTTGTGGCTTCTCTGTTCCCGGACTTTTCCGACAAGCTAAGGACGATGTACTGGTCGAAACCAACCAAAACCGGGGAGATTGTGGAGGTTTTCCAGGCGACACATGAAAGGGTACAAAGGTCAAGAGACAGCAGTCATCTGGTCAAGGCGTTCACCGAGATCTATTTGCTTAGTCTGTGTGATGTGTTGGTGACTAGTGCAAAGTCAACATTTGGATACGTGGCTCAAGGATTGGGCGGGTTGAAACCTTGGGTGCTGCCCAGAACGACCGGTAACCAGATCCAGGACCCGCCTTGTGTGCGGGGTTGGTCAATGGATCCTTGTTTCCATTATCCTCCAGCGGTTAACGAACGGATCATGAGGAAGTGCAAGGATTGGAGAAAGGGGGTCAATATGATCGGGGGAGAGGATTTAGCTCCATGAATGTTTTTGTAACATTTTTTATACTCTTGGTGCACAAACAAGCTACATTAATCATTTTTATAGTAATATAAAATTGTACAAGAAGGGTGCCCATTAGGTTAATTTCCTTAACCCCATTTGATTAGAGGCGCATCCTGATATTGTCCTCAAAATTGATTTTGCCAAGGCATAAGATCGCCTACATATCCTGGCCATTCATTGACTTGATGCTATCAATCTACGACTTCCCACCAAAATGGAGGAAATGGATTTCTGAATGTATCACCACCACTTCCATATCTATCCTCATCAATGGGACCATCACCGCACCTATCAAACCAGTGAGAGGAATCATCCAGGGCGATCCGATTTCCCTGCTATTATTCATCCTCTGTGCTGAAGCTTTAGGATGGTTGCCCGATGAAGCAATCGTCAAAGGAAGTAGACAAGGGCTGCAAATTGGAATGAATCAGATTGTAATCTCCCATTTACAATTCGCCGACGACAACTTAATATTCTGTAAGTGGAGTGAAGAAGAACTCAGAGCAGTAAAATGGTGCTTGGATATTTTCTCAGAGATGTCTGGACCGGAGATTAATTGGAGGAAATCTACGGCGGTCCCGCTTAACCTGAACTCAATACAAACTGCAAAAGTCCAAGACATCTTTGGATGTACCATCACTCATCTTCCCATCACATATCTTGGACATTGCATAGGGGGTAACCCTAATCGAAGTAGTACATGGATGCCGATCATTGCTAAGATTGAGAAGAAACTAACAGTTTGGAAAGCCTCGTCACTTTCCAAAGCTGGGAGATTGGTATTAATTCAAGCGGTGTTGAACAGTATGCCTATATACTTCCTCAGCTTGTTTAAAATTCCAAAGGTAATAATCCAGAAGATCAGTAGACTACAGAGAAACTTCTTATGGGGTAATGGCACCAAAAAGAGGGATGCCACTAATGGCTTGGAATGCGATTTCAAAGCCAAAAGAGCTTGGAGGCCTAGGCATAATTGACATTGAGATGAAGAATGCAGCCCTCTTGTTCAAATGGTGGTGGAAGTTCCACCAAGACGACGGAAGGTTATGGAAGAAGGTTACGGAAGGTAATTTGTTCGATTTATGGGGTGGATATTACCTTACCACTCACCGATGAGAAATGGACAAACATCAGAAGAAATGGGATATGAAGATTGATCGTGCTAGTCCGAAATTGGAACCCAACTTTGGAGCACATTATCAATGACAACATCAAGTGGTTTATGGGTAGTGGTAACAAGATTTCGTTCTGGATCGACCACTGGATCGGAACCCAATCCTTAAAGCATCAGTTTCCCAGGCTCTTTCAGATTAGTGAACAAAAATCAACAGTCATGGCTGAAGTGGAATGGTGGAACAGGTCTCAATGGGTGTGGAATCTATTATGGAGACGCCACCTATTCTCGTATGAGGCTGCCCAAGCGAACAATCTGCTCCTACAGATTGATAACTTCACACCACCGTCACCAGTCCAACCTGATTATCTTGGATGGAATGCTTCAGGTAACACTAAATTTTCAGTCAAATCGTTTTACCTCAAACTGTTTGAATACAACAATACCCTCTACAGTCCTGGCATCGTAGCTTCTGGCGAAACTTTGCCCCCCCCCCCCCCCCCCAGAATTGAGCTCTTCACTTGGTTCTGTCTCCAAGAGAAAATTAACACAAAGGATCACATGTTCTTCAAGAACATCATTCTAGTTTATCAGTGTGTGTGCCCAATATGCAGTTCTCCGTTTGAAACATCCAAGCATTTATTTCTGCACTGCCCCAGCACCAATAAACTTTGGCACCAAATTCTTAAATGGTGGGGTATCACATTTGTATTCTCGAATTCTGTGTTTGATTTATATTGCATATGGCAAAGTACAATGGTGCGCAAGACCATTAGGAAATGGTAGAAGTCTAGTCTATTCTTCTCCCTATGGGATATCTGGAATGTTCGCATTCGGTTGGTTTTGAACGGATTGAACCAGACTGGAATGATACTGTAGAATCAATCAAGCGGCTGGTGATTCAGTGGAACAAGAGACCTCGAGCATTGTCATCAGTACCAACTCAGATGATAGCATCCTCAACAAACCTGTCCCAACTACTTAGCCGCTAGTTCTTGCTAATTTTGTCTGTATGTTGCTTTGCTCTATATGTATTGGTTGTGAGAAAGGTTCCAAACCTAAGTATCGCTTTGTAACTGTTTTTTAAAGTCAACTATAAAAAAATTAGTTTTTGATTATAATCGAATTAACCAAATTTAGTTAGATAACTAAGTTAACCAAATCTAAAATTTATTTCACTTAATAACTGAATTGAATCAATTTTAGTTGCCTGTAATAACTTTGGTTAACTAAAACTTTTAAAATAAAATTTATGATTTTTGTTTAACATTTGTAAATTTTATTCCAAAATAATATCAATTAACTGACATAACTAAAATAAATTTAAGTATATAAATAGTCAAAACAAAAAAAAAACAAGAAGTTTGCATAAATTTGGTTAACTATAACTTTTAAAAGAAAAATTATGATTTTTATAGATATTTGCATATTTTAATTCAAAATAACATCAATTAACTAACATAACTAAAATAAATTTAAGTATATAAATAGCCAAAACTAAAAACAAAAAGTTTAAAAAACGCTTAAGAGACTAAAAAAACTAAAGTATTTTATTAGGTAAATTTCACCAATTCCACTAATTCCACATACTATATATCAGTTTCTCCGTCAAAACTATTACCAAATATAGTCTGAAATTAAGGGAGTTTGTTTTTGGGTAATCAGGTGCTGTTTGTTTTGCTAGTTTTTTCAATTTTCAGGAAAGGGGAAAGGAATTGGATTACTTAAACTCTATATCTTGATTTCCCACCTCCTACTAGGAAATGAGATTCTCTTTCTTCAGTACACGTTGACCGGTGACATATGACCATTGACCGATGACTAAAGATCACTGACCGGTGACCAGTGAATCTTGACCGACAATTAACGATCGTTGACCGACAGCTGACAGACGTTGATCATTGACCGGCGACCGTTGACTGTTGTTTATTTCATTCCCCACAACTCAAACAAGCAATCGGAAAAATCAAAAGAACATTCTTTTTCATTCTCTTTCCTGATCCCATTTTGTGTCCTCCGCTTGAAACATTTGCCCCCTTAATTAACTATGTGACATAAATAAAATACTTTATTTCAAATTGCAATGCTTCCGAGCAAAATCTCTAACTCCTAATATCTCTGTGTTCCACTAGTTGAAATCCACCTTTATTGATGCAAATTTCCTTTCTCATTTGTAGTTAACCAATGTTATGGACAATTTAAACATAGGCAAGAGTGTTGACAAAAATACTTGATGATGAAGTGAATTGGTATCCGATTCATGTAAACTAAATGTTAATTTGTGTCATTTTAAAAACACGATTCTAAAAACACTACAACATATTAGATCTATGAGGGCAACTTTTATTGCCCTGATAGACCAATAACTTGCTCTGTTAGACTATAAGGGCGAACTAATAATTGCCTCCAGGATTGCCTCCGAAGATATGCCATGTTAGAATATGGGGACGACCTATTTAGCTTGCCCTACTTGATAAGATCTACGAGGGCAACTAAAAGTCGCCCTCTTTGAGATGAAGCAGAGGAAGCAATATTGTTACTTTCTTTGATCAGACCAAGAGTGGCGACATTTTACGGTCGCCCCCGTTGTTTTGACTCAACAGAGACAAGTTCAAAAACTCGCCCTCTTTGATTGATCTCAAAGAGGGCAACTTTTTACCTCGCCCTCTTCAGTCATTGTCCTCGGTATAGTTTGGCTGCATTCTATGGTGACGATTCGGTTAGTCGCCCCCTTTGATTTCTGTCAATGGTGACAAAACTTTTAGTCGCCCCCTTAGACTATCTATCAGGGCGACTTTTGTTGCCCTCATAGATGTATTTTTTAGAAAAAAAAATAAAATCAGATTAAAGCACTGAAACGCCTATGTACCATTCAGGTGCCTCAAAGAAAAGGCTAATTTATCTACCGCCTTTCTAAGAATCCTCATACAGCAAGTTACATTAAATCACAATATTCAACAAACCAGATCAAGATTCAAATATCGAACACAAGACATAAACCTTCAAATAAGATTAATTTTGATTACTTGCATATATAACTTCCATATTCATAGACAACAAGACAATATTCAACGGATCCCGCAATCTACAACTTTTTACCAGTTATAACACTGTAGATAGATTCAATATACCCTTAAGGTAATAAGTATCATACTTGGGAGTCTTCATATAATTGTGCCAACAGAGAGCACCATTTGGACGAAGATGATCCTGAATGCGAGCTACTGATTTTCCATTTCCATTGTACAAGCCAAAGTAAGTATCCTTCGAAAGATGGTCATAATTCTTCTTGAACATGGATACCTATCATACAGTGCAACACCAGAAACCATTACCAATCAACATCAACTAACATAAACCGGAGAGAAAATTCTACACTTCACTCTGGTCCAGCAAGCAGAGAGACACCAAAAGGGTAAAAAGCCAAGCCATCTTACTTTCAGAAATGGCTCCTCAAATAGCATTCCAACAAGCTATTCAAACTAGCTTGGTGTCTCTATTTGTCAAGTACATCAACTACAGTAATTGCTTATTACTTTTTCTCTGAGATCCTTCTGTTTCCTATCTATTTAATTAGACAGGACATCATATATTCAATTCTTTCTAGAGCTAACAAAATAATAGGCATGCCAAGTTAGAAAGATTGTTTACCTCAGTAAAAGGTTCCTTTATGTCGTCACGCTTAACACTGCTTCCCTACGGAAAGAAAAAAACCAGGGATGAGCAAATTGACTGTTGAGTATTCTTACCAATATCCATAAAAGATATTGTGATTACACAACAATCTGCATCTACACTTCACTTACATAATTAGGAAAGAAAACCAAGTCCACATAGCTAGGAACGTCAAGCAACAATTGCCTCAAAGATTACTCACGAGCACCAGCTGGATGTATTAGTTCATCAGTGTCAAGGTGAAGTATCCAGCCCACATTGTCATCCTAGAGAATCGTAAATCAGAATTCATTATCAGGCTGAAGCTAGTGAAAAGAACATAAAATAGGTAATCTGGATTCTACAAGAAAAACTTCCATACACGAGCCATAACTATAGCCATCTCCATATTAAGAGATTGCTTCACAAATACATGGCTGAGAAATACTGATTGTTTTCAGAAAAGAAAGTACTTGACCAGTTGAAATTTAACATTAAACTATAGTGAGTTTAAACGGAAAGGAAAAGCAGGGATACTAAGTACCTTGAGGGCAGTGGTGGAATATGAGAAGCCAGTCCCAACAGAAGAATTGAGGAACAGAAAGCTTCTGTGCTGAGATTTTTGAAAATCTCTAGCCCCTTGGCTCGTATCAGTGTCCGCTGATAGCCAAGTCTAGACCTTGGTACTTGACGTTGAATGAGTAGGAAAGGAAATACCTTGAATGTCAAACACAGATTGAAGATGATCGTTAGCTTCTTTCATTATCCCAGGGTAGCAGCACGTAAACAAAATTTTAATATATGCTATATCGTCAAGTATTAAGCACAATTGTGGACAGAAAAGAGCTGTTTTAAACTCCATAGAGAACAAGACAACGAATAGTTTTTCCTAGTTCTAGGTTTTTGTTAAACCACTAGAAGCTTGATGAACCACGTTATAAGGCACACAATCGACTTAACGCATGCACTCATAAAATTAAACAAACAAAGGTGTACTCAAAAGATCTGCTTTAGAAGCTAATACAACAATTTATAGGACTAAACAGATGCTCCAGTGAAGTACTAATAACTTTTTTTCAAGCCTATGAGTTATTTGGGAAAGGGAAAATTGACAACTGGACGGAACTTGTTAAAGGTCATATCTAATGCTACCTAAGTACCCCCCCCCCCTCCCAAAGTCCTAATAGCTAAATCAATCACAGGATCAGCTAGCAAATTACTAGTCAGCAAAGAATCTGTGCAAGGGAGCTTCTTCATGTCTCCTTGCATGAACACACGTGTATATTATAAGGCAGAATAAAATTAGTGGTTACATGAATGTACTTCTGTAGTGACAATAAGTGACTAATAAAAGCAAGTCTCATCAAATCTAGTCCTATAATCCGGAAAGAAAACAAAACATTGAACAGTGTACAAATCTGTAGTGACAATAAGTGACTAACAAAATCAAATCTCACCAAATCTAGTCCTCTAATCTGGAAAGAAACAAATCATAGAACATGGTACAAATTTGCTGGCATGCCTCCCGTTTCTATACATATTACAATGGTCTCGTGGATTCAATAATGCATGTGAGGTTAACAAAGAGAGTTGACTGAAGACTGATATGAAAAGAGAGTTGAGACTCACCTTGGAAAATGTAGAAATGCTAGTAATGAAAAGGATAAAATACTCAGTATCACCAGCACAAGTAGTGACAGAGTGTACAGTTCCCAATTCCCATTTATATATCATTCCCAAAAATAAAACAAAAGAGATTCATCATATGTTATATGAATAAAGATTTCTATACAACTCATGTGAACTCTATGATTCTCGAATATAACTATATGGTGATTGGCAGAGTTGCATTAGAAGTGAGAAAAACCTCAAGAAAGAGTTATAGAAAAGTAGATATAATACTTAATTAATGCAACATAGAAATATGATAAAAGCAATTCAACAACTACGTACCTACAAAGACGTTCAATAAGTTCTACCTCTTGCTCTCTTTCTTTGTGGTGATTTGTTGTATGTTCATACAAGCCAAAGGGTACAAATTATATACGCAATTACACATCAATTAAACACCTAAAGAGTATAATATTTAGTATTTAAGAAGACAAGTAGTAATCCGACCTTCAACTGCTGTAGCAGGTGTTGGCTGCAGCATTGTTGGGTCTCGGGAATCCCTTTGCCACATGCGAGTCTACACAAGTAACATTTAGAACAATAAATTCAGAGCTAATGAAGATATCACAGTGATGCAAAGAGCACAAAATATTTTAAAACTTCAATATGGATAAGCAAAATACAAATACCTGAATGTTGCATTCTAACTTATGAAGAAAAATTATTCAAGCAATGAAGACCTGAATACTGCGGTGAGAAGTCTGAGATCCCACCATACCCAATTCTGACTTCATTTCTGCAACAAAATATGCTACCAGGAAGCCTAGATGAGGGGAGCTAAGTGAAAAAACAAGGATTCAGATTAACCTCCCAGTTTAGGTTACCACGTTTTCCAGGGTGTGCGTTAGTCTTCTCAGCAGCTGATACAAAATTAAGCCAATGCACTAGAGCAACCTCCCTTAATTAAACCGTGCTGGTGGTAAACTTGTAGGGTTTCAATCTTGCTCATCTTATTCAACGGAGAATATTAGGGTTCTTAAAGTTGACAAGTTATAGCGCGTCGATTGCGTTTTTTGCAAGATAAATGCTGGCGTTTGAGAGCGTCATCTTCAAATCACCGCACCACGGACAATTAATTAAGGAACTCGATAAACAACAACCAGAGACCACAGCAAGGGAGGAGGAAAGTGCAACCAGAAACAGGAAACAAAAAACGTATTTATCTAAGGCTTCATTTCGTAAAAGAACGGCCGTCAAGCACACCCACTTACGATTAAGTCTCAGACCGGCCAGCTCCTTGGCTTGAAATCAATTGATTAAAGAACGAGTATACCTGCATTATCAAAATTTAGTAATTTAAGAAATAATGATATGGACAACACCCATAATAAAAGTTCAGATGGAATTCAGTAATTATTGGGGAAGAACCTGCGAGCACGACGGAAGAATGACCTAAAAACATCGGGCTATTGCCTTATATCTTTCCTGGCGTACTAAATATCGTCAATTCTAGTATTCAGAAATAGATTGATAAATGGAACATACATTTGAGAGAAGACTTCTTTGTCGCGCGTTTTCCCGTGTCGTAGCCCATGGATTATGGTGATAGGTCTTCTAGTGGAGAAGGAAGGGAGACGTAGATGGAAGGGATAGTTTGGCGATGGAGCTCAAAGCGATGGAGTGGAGATGGAGTGGAGACGGAGATGGAAGGAAGAGTTAGGTGATGGAGCTCAGAGTTAGTGGAGAAGGAGGGGAGACGGAGGTGAAGGGGAGACTGGAGAGTTTCGCGAGATGAGAAGTAGTGTATTGTTTAAGGGAAGAAAGAGCTTTGTTAATTAACTTATTAAACAACCGAGGCGACCAAACTTGCCTCCGAACAAAACAACCGAGGCGACCAAATTCATCTCGCCTCCAAACAAAACAACCGAGGCGACCAAATTCATCTCGCCTCCAATGACTCAGAGGGTGACACCGGATAGCATGCCAATGGAGGCAAAGAATATGGATTGCCATCATTGATCAAATCAGCAGAGGCGAGTAAGTGCTTGCCCCCTTTGATCTCTATTTGAAGGCAAGTATTATGTTGCCTCCTTTGATATTATACAAATTGCCCTGCCAGATCAATATTGTTGTAGTGAAATGGAATAAAAATTTTAGTTTGTTAAAATTTCTTTTAGATATAATCTAAAAGTATAGATAATACTAATTGTGTATAACAAAACTTTACATCAAAACTACTTTTAATAAAATAAAATATAGTATTATTTCTAAGTATTTAAAACGCGAGTTCAGTTCACCTACTGCACACCGTGGGGAGAGCGGTGAAAGGTACAAATACAATACATGCCCAATACAACTATCATGCTTTTTTTATAAAGAATCCCGCACATACTGCACTAGCTGCTGAATTTTCTACCGTTAAATGGACAACCGTGTGAACTGATTGACTCACCAACTTGATCATTGCAAAGGAAGATGACTTTCATTAGTATTATATATATATTTAATATTCTTATCTAGATAATGTGAGAATACTAATTTCAAATACAAAGCATTAAGTCCAAAAAGAACCAAAGGAACAAAGTCTTAAATGGAAATCCTCTTATCGTTCATTTGTCTCAAACTTTCATCCATTTACTTAAGCGGGAAGAATGAGGTTGTAGGGTATCAGTTTAAAAATGATATCTTGACCAGTGATTGGCTAGGCATAGGTCGTGTTCAACATGGATATTTTGCGGGTGTTTTGGTAAGGCAGTTTTGCAACTGTTTTATATGTGATAATAATCATAATATATTTTTAGAGTAGAACGTAGGACTCACGTGGGACACACTTAGGACCTACGCATGTATACCATAATTATGCTACTATAAAAAATATGCCAAGGCTGATGAAATTCTTCATAGCTTTGTTCAAGATCCAGCTAGAAAGTCAAGAAAACTCTAGCCAAATCGCCTGGGTATTGAGACAGTCGAAGAAGAAAGAAAAATGTGCAATCTATTATAGACTGTAAGTCTGTCTGAAAAGTAAGTATAGAGTGGACAGACCTACTCTTATTTAAAGGATAACATACCTATCCTGGACTAACGGTAATAAAGGATATAAAGACTATATACAAAAACTCAAAATAACTTAAACAAGGGCTTCAACATACATTCCTAACAGCCCCCCCCCCCCCCAAATTATGCAAGAGTTACATAATTTGAAGTCAACCACAACTCAAATGTCCAGCTTCCCACAATTCCCATGCCCATCTTCTTAATCAGCACAGAATACTGTTTGCCCGGTAAGGCCTTTGTTAGCAGGTCAGCAAGCTGATCCTTTGAGGGAACAAACTCCACTGAAATCAGCCCATCCTGGAGGTTCTCTCGTACAAAATGGATGTCTAATTCAATGTGCTTCGTGGGCTCGTGCAGAACAGAATTCCTGACGATGTGTATAGCAGATTGACTATCTTACTTGACAGGAACTGGCTCAACATTCTCAACTCCAAGCTCACTCAACAATCTGGTCAACCAACTAAGTTAAACAGTTACTTGCCTCATCGTTCTATATTCTGATTCTGCAGAAGACAAAGCCACTGAAGTTTGTTTTTTAGGCTTCCACAACAGAGGACTATCACCAAAACAAATAAAATAGCCACTCACAGAACGCCTAGTGTTTGGGCAGCTAGCCCAATCATCATCGCAATAGGCAATTAAATGAAAATATTTCTTATTATTAAATAAAAGACCCCCACCAGCAGCAGTACCATTTACATACCTTAAAGTATACAAAGCTTCCTGAAAGTGTAAATCAGAAGGAGAATCCAAAAATTGACTTAAAACATGTATAGCGAAGCACAAGTCTGATCTGCTGTGTGATAGAAAATTAAGCTTCCCTACTAGACGTCTGTAAACACTAGGATCGTCTAAAGCTTTACCCACATTTTTTCTTAACTTAACACTATCATAATGAGCCTTTTGTAGCATGAAAATACCCTCAGCAGTATGCAAAAACTGCATACCCAGGAAGTGACCTAGTCTCCCTAGATTCTTGATCTTGAACTTCCAGTCTAGATCCATCTTAATAGCCTTAATCAAGTTAATATCACTTCCTGTCACAAGAATGTCATCTACTTACCAACCATAAAACATACCCCATCACCAGAATTCTTTGTGAATAAAGAGTAATCATTAGTGGACTGTTTGAATCCCAAGTCTTTCAAAAAATTGCTCAGCTTTTCATGCCACTGCCTGGAAGCCTGTTGTGGCCCATAAAGAGATTTCTTTAACTTACAAACTTTACCAGATCCTGCCAATTCATGTCCCTCTAGTATTTCCATAAATACATCTTCATATAATTCCCCATGAAGAAAATCAGTTTATGTCCAACTGTGTTATGTCCCAACCCCTTTTGACAGCTATGGAAACTAAAGCTTTAATAGTGGTGAATTTTACTATCGGAGAAAAAGTCTCCAAATAATCTATCCCATATTTATGCGTGTAACCTTTTGCCACTAGTCTAGCCTTATTCCTTTCCAATGACCCATCCGCACAGCTTAACTTTGTAAACCTATTTACAATTAATTGCCTTTTTCCTAGTGGTAAATAAACTATATTCCATGTTTTATTATTGTCTAAAGACCTAAGGGTGTGTTCACTTCACACAACAGAAACGGAATGGAATCAGGAAAGGGAATAGAAAGGAAAGAAAAGGATTCCCTTTGATTAAAAAACGGTTTGATTTTAACTAGAAACGGAATAGAATTATGCATCATTCCCTTTGTTGTTGTTTGGTTTTGAATATAAGGGAATCACCATTTTCTTAAAAAAAATTTATACTTGTTTTATTCAATATTAACATAATGTAATAATTTTTGTTTCTAAATCTCAAAATGATCATCCATGTTCATTATTGTCACAGACACTGATTAAACATCGGATTACCTAAGTGAACTTCCACAGCAGGAAGCGAGATACAGCAACTTATTGTGAAACCCAATAGTACATCCAATGATGTGACCCAACATTGACAGAGTTCAGAGAACAAGAGAATTACGTGGGTAACCTACAGATGATTAAGAATACAACAGTGAATCGAACACCGGCAATTACTTGAGACTAATCAAGCATTAAGGGCCTGCGAGCCAAGGATGTTAAATACATTAGAGCTCGAGGCGCAGGAAAGCATAAACAGGCTTATCTAGGCCATGAATGAACTACAACTCGTACATATGAGTGGTTATGAAAACCTATACTAAATTGAGGAGGAATTTCCAGAAAAGGGCACCAATGAGAATAGAGGATGATACAATGACGGAGGTGGAGAACGAACCACTCCTTTTAGGGTGGGGATACCTCTCCTTGTTGTGAGGCCTTGAGTGGGAATAAATCCCTCGAAATGGGCTTTTACTTATTAGAGATAGAATACAACCTACAAATAAACCTGAAATTTGAAGCAATTATCTTCGAGTTAAATGATTACTATCTTACAGTATGATGCGATAACCGCCATACACCTGAATCTAAGAAACTCCCAGTGTATTTACACCATGAAGGGGATTGAACATAAGACAAGACGTTGAAGTAAAACGATTAAAGAATTGTGCCATTAATGGGCAATATAATACAGCTAAAGCTACTTCGGTAGTGGAGGCCGTGAGAATAATACCTGTCAGGTAGATTAAGTTACGGTGCGCAGCAAAGCAACCACTATATATAAACCACCAAGTATTGACACGAAAGCAATCAGATTTATGAATAAAAACCCGATGTAAGTAAGGTGATGAAATGGGAGACAGACTGTGCAGTAACGCCAGTAGTCTGGACCATGTGATGAAAGGTTTCACAGGAAGCACACTGTCCATTCCGTAAGGAACTGGAAGTGCATTCCTAGTGGATCGACATGAGAAATGAGATAAGAGGCTCTAAGGAAAGAGACCTCAAAATACTAAAGGATCGAGTCCGTACTAAATACAAAAGGTATAATGTAGTTATGAACCCAGTAGATGGATATTTCTTGATTAAGTTCAAAAAGAACGACATGTGTGTTATCATGGAATGATGAAAGAGGAGATCGACAACAGAATACTTCACAAATTAGCTGTAACTAAGCGTGTGACGAACACTATGAGTATACTTAAACGAGATGTGGGACGACCGCACTCCAAAGGAGCTTGTGGACCTGATGGACTTATTTATAAGTTAGTCGGGTAAGTAGCAATGTATCAGTAAGGTACCCCATATACGTAAATGAGTAGTGTAAGAAACATGAGAAGTAGTCGACTCCGTACGACAGTCAGCGATGCAAACTCACACCAGAACAACAATTTACCGCGGACAGTTGAAGAAGAAGAACTCAATTAAACCAACGAGTATAAAGGAGTTAGAGAACTCATTCTAGAAGGAAAATAATTAAAAGTTATGAGTGCGGGGAGCACTGATTACTAAGTACGAACATTTGATATGTCTCAAGATTTTTGAGGAAACTGTGAAGAGCAATAAGCACTGAACAGTAGCTCAAGATAATACAGAAATCTCAGACCGAAGGTCAGTTAAAAAGGAAACAATTCAGACGCTGGAAGGCGTAATAAGTGCATGAACATCAGATCTCCAAAGAACTGGATAGACAAGCTATCACTCATTGAGACCGTGTATAGATAAAGATACCACACGTCCATTAAGAGACCTTTATTCCTAAAGTATAAGGATACAAAGGAGCTGTAAAACATATTGAAGAGGATAAGAAGGGCAAACTAGGCCCCAAGATTATCAGAGTCGCGTAGCAGAGGCTAGTGGACCGTATATAAAAGGTTTGATATACCTAACAAAAGAGAAAAGGAGTGATGTGTCTCACATCTTCCAGTCGAATAAAATATATGACTTATCTACTAAATACTTTTGAGCCTTAGAGACTACACTCGAACCCAGTTGTAAGATTGGTATAAACACCAATAAGAATCCTTGATACAGAGACTAAGCCGTTACCATGGTGAAGACCCTCTGACCCAATCATAATGTGAGATATACTACATGGAAGCTAGAATGCTCCATGACACCTAAACATCTTGAACCTATGTTCAAGGATGATATAATGTTGATTACGTGGGTGTAATCCATTTTAACGGGGGGTAGAGCGCACAATCGCTTAGCGTATGTTTGACGTATTGAGTACGTAAACTACAGTGTGCATAGCACAATACAATTAGTTGTGATGTTTAATACGTATGTTATATAAACACATGTATTCATTCTTATGTGGTTGTGGTTATTACGCACGATTAGATGCGAATACTAGATGTATTAGAGGCTTACCTCGTTAACTTCGGTGCGAGAATTCAGGAAAAGAGGAGTAGAAACTCCAGGGGAATTAAAATCCCAACGATATGTATTGTTATGAGACCAAATATGGTAATGTTATGAGGTATGAATCGGTATAAGGCCGATGTAGAACTTGGTAGGAATTAAATTTTCTTAAGTAATTGCTGAGAGGTGAATTAAGAATGACTGATGGACTGAGTTCCACAATTTGGAGATGTATTGATCTATGATTATGACTAGAAGGACTAAAAGATATAAAATGCTACATGAATAATTATTTGGTTGTTTGAAGTTGACGTGGGAGGTAGAACTTGATCTTGGCCAGATCAAGGAAAACTGAACACAAATTGGGGTGAAAGGATAGTTCAACACTGATGTTGATCACATCAGGGTCGGATGATTCCTGAAGCTCCCTACAAGTGGTCACAATTAACCACGTTAAAAGTAGATGCAGTAGCATAAAGTGGAATTGGAGTTGACATGTATTTTCTTTACTAAGTCTCACTCATGGAACTGAGGACGTATGTGCCCTTGTCTTCGGATCGGTGACATGAGGAGAACAAAATGATTTTGTATCACTCAGCCCATTAAGGCGTGGACGTACGAGCCTTTGTCTTTGGACCGATGACATGGGGGGATACGACAAAAGTATGTGATGTTTTGATCTTCCAAAGGACCGTGGACCAGAGAGCGTAAGAGTCCAGCGCAATCGGTACTTGCGGATAACATTTCCTCTATTACTCGCTCACGAACTCGAGGACATGAAAACCTATGTCTTCGGACCGGTTACATGAGGAGTATACAGCAAAGAATATATAAAGAGTATTTCGATTACTAAAACATGCAAAATACATGTTGTGTGGCAAGGGTGGTAAATGTATATATATGGCAGACCTTATGAGTCAGAATGTTGTTGGCCAAAAATACATAGTGAAAATATATATACTTATGGGCAAAGAAAAGGCAAGGGCACCTAGTCGATGTAGTACAACAAGTGTCGTATCCATAGAGAAATTGGTTCAATTATCATAGTCTCGGTATTTAATAAAAACAGCAAATAGGGGGTTTAGCCGGAGGCAAGCTTGATTGTTTAGGATCAGCGCAGAAATAATAAATACAGTCAAATAAGGTGAATTAATTGATATGGGTTGAAAAAGGTATCCTAGGATAGTGGGGGAATTGCCTAAATTACTTAAACAAATTTATAACCATGTCTCAATTATTTATTGTCTATTAGAGTTAATAAGGGTAAGTTACGAACTCTTAATGATAGCCTCAGTATTTTCCTACTCAATCCGGAGTGTAAATACCAAGGTTTATTCCTTTGTGGTACTATTGACTATCTCAAAATCATATGTTGATAGTTACCATAAAAATGCAGTAGTTTGTCGCGTAAAGCATTAAACAATATTTATTGAAAGGAATAAAAACAAGTATAATAAATGAGACATGTAATAAATATTTATTTAAGCAATATTAGGGCCAAACCCCATCCTAGGATCCAAATAAAAATTACTCAGCCATTGACAGAAATAAAAACAGAGTAAAGATAGACATTAAAACAGAGTAAAGTTTGAGGAAAGAAAGAACTCTATTTTAGGGGAGAGTTGTTTCGCTTCCGGGCTTGTCTTTGTGATTATGTCGACCTCAAAACGATGATAAACAGGTAGAACGAAGAAAAATGAACAAACAGGCACAAGTTGATCCTGTCCGGGTAGGGGCTACGCGGACACAAATCCGGACAACACCTGTCCGGGTAGGGTCTATGTGGACACAAATCCGGACACGGTCTGGTTTTGTGCAGATCGTCTTCTTCGTCTGGTTTTCTGGAAAATGGAAGAGTTAGGCATATTTGGTGATGGGAAATGATGGAAATGAAGTGGAGACGTGTGGTATATGGATGGAGAATGGAATTTGGATGGAGGGAGAGTGAATTTTGATGAGCGTTGTGTGATCAGATGATGGGAATTGATGAAGAATGAGCGTGGGTTTTATAGGAGAAATGGAGGGGAAGAGGACAAAGTTTATTGCAGGCGTGGGTGAAGAAAATAAGGGATGCGGCGCCTGATATGTTTGATGTAGTAGATAGATATATTTGTAGGTGCCGTAATTGAGGAAAAACAGCGAAGGCGGTGCAGATCTATCAGTCACGTGATTTCTGGATTCAGCGCAGTCATTTACACGTGTCCGGATTTTTGTCCGGATTTGTGTCCGGATAGGGCCCATCTGGACGTGTCATGTCCGAGTTTGTGTCCGCGTAAGGACACAAATGTCCTGGCGAGAGTTTGTACATGTTCGAGTTTGTGTCCGCGTAAGGACACAAATGTCCTGGCGAGAGTTTGTACATGTTCGAGTTTGTGTCCGGATTTGGCCCATCCGGACGTGAGACGTCCGAGTTTCTGTCCGTGTAAGGACATAGATGTACTTTAGAGTTGTCCGGGTAGGGGCTCTGCGGACACAAATCCGGACAAAACCTGTCCGGGTAGGGTCTACGCGGACACAAATCCGGACACATGTATTTCGTCTCATCTTGTTCTGCAAACTTTGACAAGCTCCAGATTCTTTGTTTGAGCTCTGTTTTTAGATCCGTTTGCGCCTATACGTTCGTCTTTCATCTACTTTGCTCCTAGCTTGGTTTTCCTCATGTTTACCAATAAATCTGTAAGATAACCAATAAAATATAAACTAGAGGAAAACTAACCAAAGTTGAGAAATGAGCAAGAAAAGTGCTAATATAACATATGAAATACACCCATAAATCATGCTCATTTGGACACTTATCACACCCCCACACTTACCTTTTTGCTTGTCCTCAAGCAAAACCATGTACCCAAACAAGTAGGGAATGCTCAATACTAACAAATATTATTATGAAGGGTAGGATAAGGAGGTGAACAATACGCGACTTAAACTTTTTGAGGAGTGTGAACCATCACCTACTGGTGGCATAGGTGTGCTCAGGGTAAAAATAAAAATTAGAGTTTCGGGGTATGATCCGGAGTGCTTCAATGCTTCTCAGTTTAGGTGACTTTGAGAACTTTTACCATGGCCAACTTCTCTCAAGAATGGGCATTGAGGAGAAAACAAAAGGAAAAATAGAATTATGCATTTGTTTCACTTTTGCATTAGAGATGAGGAGATAATATTTAGGCATCAAGCCTTTGTATTTAAGAACACTCAACTCTCATTTGTTGGTTACCAATGGTGTCTCGCAAGTCCCTTGTTTATTATTTTTATTTTTATTTTTTTGACAGAGAAGCACCCCTTAGCAATCCCTAAGAAAGAAGACATAAGGAACCCCTGAGCAATAAAAATCCAACCATTTCAGATCATTTGGTCACACCGCATAAAAATGCTCCTCAAAGTAATCAAAATGAAAAATTTTGTACCTTTATCCCACAATTCATAATAGTATTTGTTTTTAAAGAGAACAACCAACATATAAAGGGTCCGTGATTTTGAATTTGGACAAACGCAAGATAAGCAGAGAGATTAAGCATTTTCAAGCAATGTGTCAATCAAGAGAGACTTAAGACGAGCGACAGAGAAGTGAGTCCTCCCCCACACTTAGATTGGAGCAATGTCCTCATTGCGTAGGAAGAATTAAATTAACGAGGGCATGCAATCTACCAGTACCTCACACAATGCAAAGCAGTAGGGAGTATGTAAAATTTGAAGTGCAAAGCAAAGAGAGTGTACTCCCCAGAGTCACAGTGTTTAACAGAGCTCCCCCACACTTGAGTTCAGCTGTAGAATGATGTAATATGTTCCTAGAAAGAATATTCTCTACAGCCAGAAGAACTCAAGTGAAATTAAAACTCACCATATTTATTTAAAGGAAAATAAACAGATAAAGTGAAAACTGAATAAAATAGAAGTAATGTAAAATGATAGATAGTGGGAGAACTTCCCCATACTCGATGTTTAACCTCAGAGTAGGCTCGGTAGTGGTGTGGACGAAGTTGCACCTGCATAAGATACTAAAGGCAGCCAAACCAATACCGGGGCTAACAGTGAAATAAATGAGTTTTTTTAAAACCAAAATATAAAAATATTGAAATATAGGGAAATAGACTGTAATAGAAAGCAAAATAATGATAGAAATTCGGGTTGCCTCCCGAAAAAGCTGCCCTTCTTTTTAAGGTTTGTGGCTAGACCGTAGTAGGGGTTAGATCAAACCTGGGGGTGGTTATGAGGAGGAGATCCAAAGCATGACTCGAAGGCATTTTTGAGTTTCCACCTGGATGCATGTTTACCTTTCTTGTCCCGTTTTTCTTCAGGATTGGTGGTGGTGTCTCTGTAATGGACATTCCGTCGGGAAGGGTGACAAAGAGAAGTGGGGAAGATGGTGATTGTGTGTCCTTCACAAGCTTGAGATCCTTGGAGTTGTTGTCTGGAGTCCTTCCTGATGGATATACCAGCTGTTCATTATAAGCTCGAAGGGTGATTGTCCCTCGGGCCACCATAACGTGCATCGGCTGTGGCAAGGAAAGGTCGTCCAAGGATGAGAGGTGTAGTGGAGTTCTCTTCGATGTCCAAAATGACAAAATCGCATGGGAAGTATAAGTGTTCCACTTTAATGATAACATCCTCCACCACTCCGCTTGGGTAAGCTACCGAACCATCCGCCAGTTGAAGGGTCATCTTGGTCTTTTTCATTTCTCCAATTCCCAGCTTTTTGAAAGTGGAGAGGGGCATCAAATTTATGGAGGCACCCAGATCGCATAGGGAGTATGGAAAGGAGGTGCTACCAATTGTGACTGGAATGGTGAAGCTGCCTGGATCATTGCATTTCGAAGGTAGTGGTTGTTTCAGAATAGCTGAGCAAGCTTCATTGAGTGGTACGGTACCGACTTCGACCAATTTTGTTTTATTGGAGATAAGGTGCTTGAGAAATTTTGCGTAGTTTGGCATTTTGGCAATGAGGTCTACAAACGGTATGTTGACGTTTAATTGTTTCAGCACTGCCAGAAACTTCCCATATTCAGTATCCAATTTCTGCTTTTGGAGTCGGTTGGGAAATGGTAGAGGCGGTTCTTGTGGAGAAGGTTTTGGAGCTTGGAATGTGAGAATGCTGGGAGATGTCTTTTCTATGGAACCTCAACTCTTTCTTCATTATCCTCTTGGGATTCTTCTGACCTTTGTGGGATGTGAATCTCATTGGTTTTACTACTGCTTCTCAAGGTTATCGCCTTAACCTCTTCATCTTCTAAATCAAGCTTTTCATTTTCATAGCTGGCCACCAACTCCTTAAGGTAGGTCTTCTCAGACTGAATGCGATTTTTATAGATTGTGGCGGAGGTTTCCAGTTCAACTATATTCCCTTTGGATGTTTCGATTGCTATTACCCACTCTTGAAGGGAAGGGTGAAGTTCTGGAACTCAACTGTTTTGGCCACCTCCATCTTTTCTTCCTTGTGTTCCTTCATAGATGCATTTGGCTTGCTCTTTTGGATTGGCTCGTTGGCTTGGGAAAGTCCCTGGCGGTCTTCGAGCAAGCTTTTCTGCGATTTGATTGAATTGACCTTCGATTTTTTGGTTGAAATCTTCTTGCGCATAGAGCTGACTTTGAGTCATAGACATGAATCCCTTCATCATCTCTTTGAGTTCCGCGTTTGGATCAACGGGGGATGAGGACGGTTGTTGTTGGTGAATACCTGGAGGGGCACCTTGTGCTCTATAACCCATATTTGCATTTGGTTGGGATCTATAACCTTGTGTTGAGTTTGAAGTATTACCCCCTCCTTGGGTTTGATCATTGTTTTTCCATGAGAAATTTTGATGATTTCTCCACGGGGCATTGTTGTTGTTGTAGTTGTAGTTGTAATTGGGGTGGTTACCAATGTAGTTGATGTCTTCTTGTTGCTGGATGTTGTTTCTTCCTTCACACAGATGGGTATCGTGAGGACCTGCGCAGATAGCACACCCTTCTGAAGTGGAAGATGGAGATGCTATTGATTTGGTGGTTTCTTTTTGAGCTATAGCAATCTTTTCGACCATTTTTGCGAGAGATGACAGTTGTACTGAGAGATGATCGGTGGGCTCTACGTGGAGTAGACCTACTGCTCTCGGAGCTCTGCCCTTGTTTCTTGACCATTGTCGTGTGTTGCTAGTCATGATTTCAAGAAGTTCCATTCCTTCTTGAGGAGACTTGGTCATAAAACTACCTCCAGCTGAAGAGTTTACCAAGAGTCTGTTGGAGTCATCCAACCCGTTGAAGAAGGATAGGCAGAGGGACTGGTCATCTAACCCATGGTGGGAGCAGTTCATCAACATCTCTTTGAATCTGTCCCACGCATCATACAGGTCTCCCCTGGTTCTTGAGTGAAGGTGTTGATCTCTCCGATGAGTTGTCTTGTTCTGCTTGTGGGGTAATATTTGGCAAGAAATTTCTTGGCCATTTGTGCCCATGTTCGGATTGAGCTTGAAGGGAGGCTTCTATACCATTTTGATGTTGTTTCGGACAATGAATGAGGAAACAGTTGTAATCTAATTCTTTCATTGATGGTACCTGTTTTTCCAAATGAATTGCAGAAGTCGAGGAACGAGCTTAGGTGATTGGGAGCATTGTCTGGGTTTGAACCACTGAATTTTCCCAAATCACGGACTACTGTGATGAAGTGGGTCTTGAAAGTCCATTGTGCCGGTGTCAATTCTGGTAGAATTATGGCTGAAGCTCTTCCTTCAGTGTCTGGTTGATGGAAATCGGAGAGGGAGCATTGTTGATTTTCATGATCCATCTCATCTATGACTTGGTTATCGGCCATGTCTTGATTTCTCTAATTTCTTCTTGTGTTGAATAAAGTGTGCTCGGGTTCGGGTCTCGGACTGATAGGTGGAGAACCTCAGGTTCGAGTGTTTGGCATGCACAGAAGAAATTTGATTTGTGAGGATTTGTGAAATTAACAGTAAATGGATAAATAAAAGCAAAAATATTTAAGTAGGTGAATAACTAAATTAGATAGAAATTAAAGTACCGAAAACTAGGGAAATTGATGGAATCAATTTCCCTGGCAATGACGCCATAAACTTGTTGGCCAAAAATACATAGTGAAAATATATATACTTATGGGCAAAGAAAAGGCAAGTGCACCTAGTTGATGTAGTACAACAAGTTTCGTATCCACAGAGAAATTGGTTCAATTATCCTAGTCTCGGTATTTAATAAAAACAGCAAATAGGGGGTTTAGCCGGAGGCAAGCTTGATTGTTTAGGATCAGTGCAGAAATAATAAATACAGTAAAATAAGGTGAATTAAATGATATGGGTGGAAAAAGGTATCCTAGGATAGTAGGGGAATTGCCTAAATTACTTAAACAAATTTATAACCATGTCTCAATTATTTATTGTCTATTAGAGTTAATAAGGGTAAGTTACGAACTCTTATTGATAGCCTCAGTATTTTCCTACTCAATCCGGAGTGTAAATACCAAGGTTTATTCCTTTGTGGTACTACTGACTATCTCAAAATCATATGTTGATAGTTACCATAAAAATGCAGTAGTTTGTCGCGTAAAGCATTTAACAATATTTATTGAAAGGAATAAAAACAAGTATAATAAATGAGACAGGTAATAAATATTTATTTAAGAAATATTAGGGTCAAACCCCATCCTAGGATCCAAATAAAAATTACTCTGCCATTGACAGAAATAAAAACAGAGTAAAGATAGACATTAAAACAGAGTAAAGTTTGAGGAAAGAAAGAACTCTATTTTTGGGGAGAGTTGTTTCTTTTCCGGGCTTGTCTTCGTGATTATGTCGACCTCAAAATGATGATAAACAGGTAGAACAAAGAAAAATGAACAAACAGGCACAAGTTGATCCTATCCGGGTAGGGGCTACGCGTACACAAATCCGGACAACACCTGTTCGGGTAGGGTCTATGCGGACACAAATCCGGACACGGCCTGGTTTTGTGCAGATCGTCTTCTTCGTCTGGTTTTCTGGAAAATGGAAGAGTTAGGCTTATTTGGTGATGGGAAATGAAGTGGAGATGTGTGGTATATGGATGGAGAATGGAATTTGGATGGAGTGAGAGAGAGTGAATTTTGATGAGCGTTGTGTGATCAAATGATGGGAATTGATGAAGAATGAGCGTGGGTTTTATAGGAGAAGAGGAGGGGAAGAGGACAAAGTTTATTGCAGGCGTGGGTGAAGAAAATAAGGGATGTGGCGCCTGATATGTTTGATGTAGTAGATAGATATGTTTGTAGGCGCCGTAATTGAGGAAAAACAGCGAAGGCGGTGCAGATCTATCAGTCGCGTGATTTCTGGATTCAGCGCAGTCATTTACACGTGTCCGGATTTTTGTCCGGATTTGTGTCCGGATAGGGCCCATCTGGACGTGTCATGTTCGAGTTTGTGTCCGCGTAAGGACACAAATGTCCTGGCGAGAGTTTGTACATGTTCGAGTTTGTGTCCGCGTAAGGACACAAATGTCCTGGCGAGAGTTTGTACATGTTCGAGTTTGTGTCCGATTTGGCCCATCCGGACGTGAGACGTCCGAGTTTCTGTCCGTGTAAGGACATAGATGTACTTTAGAGTTGTCCGGGTAGGGGCTACGTGGACACAAATCCGGACAAAACCTGTCCGGGTAGGGTCTACGTGGACACAAATCCGGACACATGTATTTCGTCTCATCTTGTTCTGCAAACTTTGACAAGCTCCAGATTCTTTGTTTGAGCTCCGTTTTTAGATCCGTTTGCGCCTATACGTTCGTCTTTCGTCTACTTTGCTCCTAGCTTGGTTTTCCTCATGTTTACCAATAAATCTGTAAGATAACCAATAAAATATAAACTAGAGGAAAACTAACCAAAGTTGAGAAATGAGCAAGAAAAGTGCTAATATAACATATGAAATACACCCATAAATCATGCTCATTTGGACACTTATCAAATGCCTATATAGATATTGAGTTTTCTATATGACCTTTTAGTGTGAAGTTACCTGTGTATTCTAAGAGATGTAGATACATAGGAACTTTGGGGACAAAGTTCTTTTAAGGGGGTATATTGAAATACCCCAAACCTTAATATATTAATGAACTATCTAATTAGGATATACTAAGGCTAGAACGTGCCTTAGAAACATTAGAAGAAGTGTTAAACAATAATTTACACCAAAACATGCTTTAAGAACAATTAAAGCAAAAGGTGTTTTAAAGAGCACAAATAAATTAGGGAACTACCAATAAGTTCCCAAGATATTTCAAATGTGAAATACCCCTAATATTAGTAATACGCATTAAGCAGAATCAGCGTTTAAACCGAAAACGCACCTTAGAGCACAAAAATGTGCTTTAAAGAAAAATGTGCTTTGAGCATGTATACATGGAACGAAAAGGCTAATGAGCCTAAATACCAAAAAGAAATAAGGGAACAAAAATGAAATGGTCATAGGAGCCATTACGTATACACACAAATTAAGTATACAAAGTCCACAGTAAAACAGGTACTAAACTGACGAAAGTCAAGGAGAAACCACTAAGCGACTTGGTTTAAATTGGACTGAGCAACATGCTATTTCATGAACAAAGTTTCTAAATGATTTAAATATACTAAGGACACATTTAAACTTGCCAAAACAAATTGCATAGTCAATGCGAACCCGGAAGCACATAAAATGGTGTTTTAAGGCATTTTTGGCTATGTAACATACCTAACACATGGTATAAGTCCTTATGAATGAGATTAATGCATCTAATATTACATAAATACAAAGGAGAAACAAAAAAAAATCAGACAAAATGGTGACTAAGGCTGCCGACTTCATGATGAGTCATTAAAGGTGTTAAAATGCCTTTTTGCTTACTTTACACCTATTAAGCCTTTCCATGAGTTCCTTATCACATTGTCCCCTGAATAATTGATCAATCAGACAATCATTCATCATTCTTAGAGCTCTCGAACTCGTGGCTCCTCCTCCCTTTGAAGAAACTCCACAAAAACTCCTTTGTTGCTAGATTAGAACCTTAAAGAACACCTTGTCTTGCACAGATCATAACTTTCTCATCTTAAGTCCAAATTTCAAGCTTGATATCTCGTTGGAATCCTCTTTGAAAGATCTTTCCATCCATATCTCATGAGTCCCCAAAATCTGAGGAAAAACCATGACGAAGTTCCTTTGATTCTCGAGGTAAAACATTGCCTTCTTGGAAACTCTTTGTTCTTTTATTTTCATCAAGGCCGAGTGCCTAGGGTTACTAACCCTCCTTATTCTTCATCTTATTCTATGATTTTGGAGCCAATTTCTCTAGCAAATTGCTGTCAAAATTTCTAAGGAAATCTAGCTTAAATATTAAGCTAATGGTTAATATACAAGGAAAATCCTACAACTACCTATTTCAAGGTTCTAATTGTTGGTCTATATATGATCTAACATATTGTTCACCTTGTTTATTATTGCCGAAATTATAAGTGTGTTAGATTTAATTTTTGACACATTAAATGTTAATATTTTGTAAATCTAAAATTAGATTTATACTCCTTATGATATAAGCTTCGATATAAGCTATCATAATATACAAGAAAAATTCATATACTATGACTTTTCATATGGCCGAAAAGTAAAGAGTTGTAAAGGAGTTAGAAAAATTATCTAACTTAGTTAAATTAAAGGAATTAGTGTAATTAAGAGAAATATGTAAAATTTTAGAGGTTTTGGTACCTAATGGTGATTGCCGAGAATTAATGGGGTCAATATGGAATTTTTGAGAGTTTAGATGATGAGAAAATAATTGTAGAATTAAGTTTACAATTTATAAAGGGATTATTAGAATTATAAGGATTTATAAGGTTTTTGGTATATTTAAAAGTTAATAAAGGATGGTATATATATATATATACTATAACATTAGATAATTAAATATGGTGATTTAGGGATGTTTAAAATGATTTTTGATGTTCAAAAATTTGTAGGTAAATTAATTACGAAAATTAGAAATTAATTGGAGTTAAATTGGTTAATAAATGAAAGAATAAACCACAAGGGTAAAATGGTAGTTTTACTGGTCAATCGTGGTCAAACATGGTCAATGACGGTTTGTAAATATTTAGATAAGTTAGAATAAAAATTATAACAAAAGATTAGGTAATAAAATGTTTAAGGAATAAAAAGTTAAGATAAATTAACTTTAGGGGTAATATTGTAAATTCTAGAAAGTTAGGGGGTTTGACCGTAAAAGACTAGTCAAACTTGGGTATATTTTAATAATTGACCAAAAGTATAGAAGAAATTAATTAAGAAAGACTTTGGAAGAAATTAGAAATAAAAATAACAAGTTTAGAACTTATTATGAGTAAAATGAAATTAAAAAGAAAGCTATGGGTAAGGACTGTAAATAACTCATTTTTATGTGTTTAGAAGGTTAAGGAAATTAAATAAAGAATTTAGAAACAAGTTGTAAAAGGAACAGAGTTAACACGGGGTTAAACGGGACCAGTATATAACTTGGGGTATACGAGAGGTATACCCGTAATTTAAGAAAAATAGAAGAAATCAATATTAAAGGATTTTTAATGAAAATACAAGTTATATTGGAAAAATAAATAAATACGTATGATACGGAGTATCATACGGACGTATACACAAATTTGGTATACATGAATAGTACTCATATACGTGAATAGTATCTGTATACATGAATAGGAAATACGTATACTGGAACAGTAAAATACGAGACGTATACGTGAACAGTAAAATACGAGACGTATATGTGAATAGTGAAATATAGATGAATAGTGAAAAATACGAAAACCTAATACAAGGTCTGTATAAGTCTAAAGTTGCTAACTGTGCAACTAAGTAACTGCTAACGACGTTAGCAAGTTAATGAATTAGAATTGAGTTTGAAAACGCTCCTAAATGAACGAACCCGTTTAACGGTAAACTATTATACCCGGGTTAACCTAGGAAGAGGTTTAAGTTGAAAAGAGAACCAAATTAGTTCTAAGACACAGGATACTAATACTAGTTCTGGTTACAGATCTAGATAGTCAGAGGCGTTTGGCGGGTTAGGCGAACGTGGTATTAAGAGCTAGCCAATCTCCAGTGTACGGTATGGTTTTCTTGTAGCCTGCTTGCTAACGAGGTGTCCCTCGGCTTGTGTGCTAATTGTTTATATGTTCCGACTAAACAAGATAAAGCATGCAACCGGAATATTAAGTTGTGTGATTGTGATGCACTAACACAACTTACCTTGAGAACTTACTAACAATGTTTAGTAAAGTGTTATGTGAGACTAAGGACCACACCCTAATATTGTTTTATTAGTAACCGAAAGAGGTTAACTAACAAACATTGACTTTGAGACTTCTACTAACTGGAACTTGGGGGGTGAGGAATCCAGGACTGACTCCGGTCATTCATGTTAAGGAAGGAGGCCGGCATCGACATTAGATCCGTCTTTCGTTTGACTTGTCTTATGACTCGTCGCCTAGAGTCGACAAATAGACTCGACTACCACGGATTATCAGTTCGAGGTGGGAGGCAAATTCAGTTGGCGCAGGAGGGTCAAGCCTACACCCCTCATAATTCAAGAAATATTGTTTATTTAAACTAGTGAAGCTGATAACTCACTAGTTAGGATTAATAACAACCCGACAAAAATAAACAACGAACTAAGGTACAATCAGTTATAATTAAAGAACGGTTGTCTTAATTGAGATAAGATTTCAGATAAGGATTAAGATTGAGGTAAGATAAGAATGGACTAAGATTAAGAGAAATCATATCTTAAGGAGTTAAATTATTAACTCACTTATTAAGGGAACGCTTTAAAGTCGTTCTTTATGTGTGAACTATGTTTATTCATAAGTGGCTTGTTGTTTATTGCACTTCTTGCTTATGTTGTGTATCTAATCAACCTCATGCTATCGACAATTAGTCGTCGTAGTCCCGTTAGCTTGGGGGCAATAAGAGAATCGTACCAGCAAAGGTGCTGACCCCCTCGGGGGCAACTGTTTATTTTGCAGGTGAATAGCAGAAGACGACCGTCCTGAGAGTAGGAACGAGTAGAGTACTTCGGGTTGCTTTTACATTTGTTACACAAGTTGTGCATGTACACTCGTTTAGTAAACGGATGAGATGTTAGTATGATGTATAGGATATAAGATACTCGGTATAAGTTGTGGTTTATGGATTGTATTGTATAGATGCTCGAGTAATTATCCGGTTAGTCAGACTGAGACTTGTAAGAGAATAGGCCTAGTTAGTCACGTGGGTGACTAACGGCGGTAACACCAATTTAGTAGAAATTTTCCGCTGCGTTGTTAATGAACGGGATGGACTTAGGGCGACGATCATTGTATTTGGAGATGGGGTGTTACATTAGTAGTGCAAGACAATTCAGCTTTATAATGCTCATAAGTTTTTCCAGCATCAGAAGCTAAATCAGCTCTATCAGTTATGCAATTCAGATAAGATGCATTGACATTATTCGTACCAACATGGTCAGCACAAACAATCTCGAAATTCAGACGGGATGCATTAACTTTATTCATGCCAACATAATTAGAAGAATGAGATGCATTAGCATTATTCTCGCCAACATAATTAGAAGAATGAGATGCACCGGTTTCAAGGGGTTCATTAAGGGCCAAACTATTTTCAGAATCTAAGCAAGAATACGAGTAAGGTTTAGAAAACTAATGACAAAACAGGAGGAACAAGATGCATCGACACTTTGATTCCTTTTGGGGTCCGGCCGTGCAGCACTAATGTAGTAAAGAGCTTGGTTATCTGCTCAGGTGAAAGTATCTCACCAAAAGGATCTCTGGTTTCACTTCTTAGTTCTTCATCCGCCTTGGGTTCCACAACTCCAGATGCATTAGCAGTGCTTCTTCTTGATCTTGGATTCCACCAGCCTTCAGGATAGCCAATCTTTTGGGAGCACCGGTCCTCAATGTGTCCTAGCTTGTTGCAATGACTACACTTGAGCGTGGTCCTTTTTGTATTGGAACTAGGGCCACTAAAACTCCCTTTCTTGTTCTGTTTTGACGTGAATGAGAGAGATCCCCCATCTAAGGAACCCGCATTTTCAAATCCTTTTGTCTTTCTTCTTGTATAAGCTGTGAGAACACTTGGTCGACGGTTGGAAGAGGGGACTTCATCAAGATGTTCCCTCACACCACGCTCTACTTGTCATTCAATCCCATGAGGAATTGGATCAGTTGCCTCTCATTTACAAAAGACTTGAATTTGCCGGAGGCGTCACACGTACAAGCTTGACAAGTACAGATGGGGATGATGTTGTATGTGTCTATTTCATCCCATAGGTGTTTAACCCTAGTGTGGTAGTCGACTATGTTGTCGCTTCCTTGGTTGGCCAGTGCAAGGCGCTCCTCCAGATCATAAATCTTTGTTCCATCTGCTTGTTCATATCTGTTGCATAGCTCACTCCAGATCTGAGCGGCATTGAGAGCAAACAAGGCGCTATCGGCGATCTTCTTCTCCAATCCCATCAGAAGCCAGGCGTGCACCATGGAATCACACCGCTTTCAAGCTCGAAACGTCTGGCTTAAATCACTGGGTTTCATTATGGAACCATCTACAAAGCCCATCTTATTCTTTGCCCCAAGGGCAATTGACATTTGCATTTTCCATAATGCAAAGCCACGTCCTTCAAACGTATTCACCTAGATTGTGCCAGGTTGCTCTGAGCTCGCAAGATACGTCGGGTCGTTGGTATCGACAGCCGTAGTCTCTGATTTCTCGCTCTCAGCCTTGGGAATCTCTTCATCACTGGTGGACTTTTTGTTGTTCGACATAGGGATCGATGGGTGTCGGCTCCGAAGAAAACGAAGAAGGGTTTAGAGAACGAAGGAGAGAAGAAGATGACTGATGGCGGAGAAACAAAAGTGGGACGAAGCTTAGAATCTTTGCTCTGATACCATGATGAAATTCTTCATAGCTTCATTCAAGATCCAGCCAGAAAGTCTAGAAAACCCTAGCCAAATCGCCTGGGTATTGAGATAGTTAAGGAAGAAGCTCCACGAAGGGAAATATCAAGTTAAAATAGGTCCATGGTTATTGAAAGAAACATGGGTCTCAACAAGACCAAAGACACACTTTTTGGTTTCTTTAACAATTTTCTTAATATCATGGAGCTTTGAGGGTTCATTACAGCCCCTATGTTCCACACAACAAGATTCATGTGGGGTTAGTAGGGTGAAAGAGGGGTGGGGCTTAGGAGTCAGGCCTAGCTCAATGGAAGAGAACAAGTTAGCAGTCTGAAGAAAGAAGTCAACATTAAGAAGGGAGAATAGGGGGGGGGGACTTCCTTCTAGGGGAGACACCCTACCGCATTATCTACTTATTGGGCTCAAGGATTAGTTGGAGGGAAGAAAACATAGACAAGAAGGAGAGTGTTGGCAAGGAGGCGGATCACGCAATAGAAGGTTGGGGTGGTAAGGAAAGTTGGGGAGGAAGCGAGTCCCAAAGGCTCGACTATCTTTTGAGGAAGGTCCGTGGGAAGAATTATGGCTGGTGGGAAGGGTTCCTAGAAGGGGCAGCAGTAGGGGTGACGAAGAGGGGGATCTTTTAGATTCAACATGGCGCCTCGAGTGGGAGGCCATTGAGTCACTAGAGGAGAAACAATGTTGAGAGGAGTGCCCCAACATCTTGTAGGATGAGAAACAAACGGGCGCCCATTCGTAAACTATTTCCAAACCCCCTCTTCGATCTCCCTTGCATGAAACTTTTGATGTGCTTAATATAAAAGTTGGATAAATATCCCTCTATTCCATATTATTAATTCTTGTAAGGCTCCTATGTTGTAGTATGTAACTGGCTATAACACATAACCCAGCTAAAAATATTGTCAAATATATTAATAGAGAAGGGAAGTGAAACCTACAATTTTCTTTAAATTTTATAATATCTTGTACGCATAATGTTGTAGTTGATGGTATTACCAAATAAACGGTTTGTAGCTGGTCGGCGGTTGTTGTTTTCAGAGCTATTATTTTCACTTGTCATGAGGATGTATCTTGAGAATGTTTATTATTTTAGTAGTTATATATACTTTTGTTTTTGTACGATAAATCAGGGGCGTAGCTAGGGGATCATGTGGGGTCACGTGACCCCACGTTTTTTGAAAGATTCAGAGATTCCTATATGTATAGTAATAAGAGTTTATATTTATATAGTATAATGATCTCATGTATTATAGAGTTGTTGGTGGTGTAGTAGTAAGGGATAGAAACATTAAATGATTTGTCCTGGGTTCATATCCAACTATGAGCAAAAATATGTTCAATTTTTTTCTTCGAACAATAGTGACCCCACATAATTTATATTCTGGCTCCACCCTACAATAAATATTCTTATAAAAAAGCGTAGTGATAAAGGAACCACCCGAGAGTTAACCTATTATGCTTTCTAAGTGTAGGTGCTGCTGCGGTCCCCACGTAAAAAAAAAAGAAACCACCTAACTAGTTTGTCTACTCCCTCCGTCCTAAATTGACCGTCATGTTTGCTTTATGACACGTTTTCCAGTTTAATATTAAATATATAAGATAAAATAATTTTATAAAGCTAAATTTTGTATTATATAGTTTATCATGTAAGGAATCATATGTAAAACTTAAAATTTTAAAATAATTTTATTTTATATATTAAATATTGAAGTCAAACGACATGTCTAAATAGTAACCATAAAGGTCAATTCAGGGCGGAAGGAATATTATTTTGTTATCATTAGAAAAAATGACAAATGACCTATGGTTGCATTCTTTTATGGGTAAACATGAATAAGTTTATCCAATGAGTTCCATTTTTCCTTATACGAACATAAATCAATTGTCATATCAATTTTTTTAATTTTTTTCTCTTATACACTTTTCTCCCTATTTTTTTTAACTTCAGGCTTCAGCTGATAGCTGACATCAACTATCGGTTTCAGCTTTACAAAAGAATATTATTTTACTTGTTTATTGAAACAAATTTATATGTCAGCTTATTTTTTTCTTTAGATATATCATATATGTCGATTGTCATATAAATTTTTTTCTCTTACATACTATTGCTCTCTACTGTTTCTAACTTTAGCCGGCTAACATTAGCTATTAGGTTTTGTAAATGAATGGGGGCTAATCTCTTTAGTTGAGATGTTAATGAGAAAGCTGCGGAAAATGTTAGTTCAAACCAAACGATAAAATGTTAGTTCCTCATAAAAGAAGTATGTTCCAATTTATCATTTATTTTGTTGTACTCATAAAGCAAATGGAATTTTAGCTCTGGTAAAAAAAGAACCAAAAAAACTTTCTAGTTATGAATCGGGTATAGAACCAATGGGTGATGCTTGGATTTACAAAGTAATCCTTGATCATAATTTCCCGTATGAATACGGCCTTCAACACAAAACTTATGTTTGATAGTAAAACATTCTTCTGTTGAGACTTAATTCTATCTTTATAGATTTCCCAAGATATATTTTACACAGTTTTGTTATTGCATCTATCACGCTTCTGGATTAGGTGGACAACCTGAAAAATAGACATCCATAGGAATTAGTTCATCCATTAAAATTAATGGTGACTATTATACCTTACTCCTTTAACAGTATACAAAAAATGTTCTTCTATTTTGATGGCCACCAACATAATGCATGAGAGTTAATATTGGCAAACCGTATGTATACATCCGATCTAAGGAAAGGAAACTAATTGGATATACATAGTAGTGTTCATATAAGAGTAAGCCTTATCAAATAAATAAGGAATGGAAATAATTGAATATGTAAAAGCATGAAGGTAGGTTGTTATTTTTCAAAACCTCACCAAACATTTCTTTATTCAAAAATGGTAATATATTAATAATTCACAAGGTTAGCACAACTCGCATAGAGTAACCGGGGATCATTCCGATTCTAGACGACGAGTATAACTTATGATGCATCATCCACAATCTCATCCTAATTAAACCGCAAGGGTGTTCCATCCAGATTACTACCCACTTAAACATGAGTAGTAGAACATCAGCTAAATATCCCATACTAACATGGATCATAAAATAAAGACTAAACTCATACGATTAAAACAATAAAATTAACTGAACTTAGATGATTAGGAGTAGGGGGTCGTAAAGTGACTGTCAAAAGCTCTCTCATCTTGCTGTAGTCGTCCCATAATCTTCTCATACCTTGCGTCAACTTCCAAATTTCCTAGGATTTTCCTTATATCACCATCTTCTAGAACTTTACACCCACACATATCTATCACCAAGATCCCTACATATAATTTGAGCTTGATCCTGAAATCTTCCCCTTCTCATCATGTAGTTTGTCTTTGTTTTGCTTCCATACCTCCCGCATGGAACTACCATCCATATTATCCAAATTCCTCTTCTTTCCTCCACATTCTCAAAAGAGTCACACTTTATAGTCCTGATCGAGCAGTCAACAAGGGAATATTCATCCACCAAGTCCATCTTGTGTGTATAAGTATGCATAACTAGTTTACGATCCTTAGGTTCCTTCAACAGATCTCTAGTCGAATGGGTGAAGTTCGTCTCATTAATCACTTCATAACTGAAGCCCTTACGCCCGCCACTCAGACCAGTAGGCAATCCTAATCTTCATTCCCGCACATTACTGGGACATGGTTGATTCTAGGTCAATCCCGAGCCCTTATACTCCTAAATTGACTCAGACCAGGGAGGGACATCTATACTTGGTTGTTTCCCTGCTTTCCTCATTGCTCTCCAGAAACCCTTTTCATGTTCAATCCTATTCTTCCTATTCTAAGACCTGAAGCCCTCAACCTTGACCCATAATTTGGTGCATGCTCATTAAATTGCTGATACCTTGGGCAATATTGCTTGTCGCATGAGTGACATACTAGAGATATCTTCTCGTAGAATAGATGTAAGGTTAGAGGAGAGCCCTCAAGGGTAAAGGAAATACACCTCAAAATAGGTCTTGAAATGTCATGTTCAATCCTCATGCGCAAGAATTCACCTCCAAAACAAGATTTGTCATTATAAAACTTATCTGCTAGTCATTGAGAAAAATTTATTTGTCGTAAGACAAAAGGAACATTATGGATATTGATCCATAAAGAGATAAACCTGAAATCGTGCTCCATTGATGCCTTCTGGGGGCATAATCTCTAGAGAACTAACAACGCATTGTCGAAAATCCAGGGGACACGATTGAAGATTACAGGTTAACCTCACTGCCTAGTACAAAGATAAATAAATTTCATCCAATAGATCTCATCTTAATGTTTCCCTATAGCAGCCATGCACTGTCAAAGGTAACCTCCAAAACCCGAATATTTAAGTCGTTCTTAGAGGCAAACAACTTCCTAATAATACTACGTTCAAAGTTGAGGCATGTAGATTGATCAAGCAAATCGTTGATACTAAAGAAGGGAACTCTCATCCTTAGTGAGGGAGAGAATTGTGCAACGATCCGCTATATCATCAACAGATCCTGGAGTATTATCTACGGCCACAAAGACGAGTAGGGAGCGTGGATGAAGGCTGGGATGAGAATCTTTACACAAAATGGGTTGAGACAATAGGAAAGTGTGATGAAATGGCAGTTCAAGAACCCATGCAAAACACAATGATGAAGGGAGGCATAATAATAACACCGCAACCTAGGAAGTAATGTCATCCTAGTGAATAGAGCAAAAACCAAGGACTTCTCTAGGCCCTCTTGGCTAGTGAGAGATCAAACTTTTCTATTAGAGAACAACCTCACCAAACATTCTAGTTCTATTTAACTCACAGATTTATATGAGTGTAGTCCAACTCTGTTTGTAGAACAATGTCGTAATCTTTGAGCGCAACACAACCATGCCATCGAGTTCACGATAAAGTATCACCCACATTCATCATCTAGGTGTATCACTCAATATTCACTCGTCTGACACCGTTTATTTATCATGTATCATCCATCATCCATCATTTTGTCATCCGTGGGTGATCTGAATGAGTGGGGTGAAACTTTTATTTGAATAAAAGTCTACAATTCATGAAGAAGATAAACACTTTAGTTTAAAAATATTCTATTTACATCAAGAACGTACATTGTAGGAATAACACAAGAATGTTACATTCAGATTCATAAAACCTAATAAATATCAAAGAAACTATGTATTTGTAGATACCAATATACTCTAATATTAAGTATCACATTTATATTATCTAATGACGTAGTATACTTATGTGCAATATTGGCTATGTATGTTTAATCATTTTATAGAAACCACTAATTTATAAGATTCAAATTAAAATATTTGATCATTAGAAGAAATAGCGTGTTTGAACAGATGCACATTAAAATAGGGTGTGTTTTTGAATGGATGACAGAAGAGGTGATAAACAGGTAATGGATAAAAAAATTCTCACCCAAATTCTTCAACCGGTTATCATCAGTTATTCATTTATTTCATGTTTTCCTCGTGGGTCTTATTGTTGCATATTTTAATAGTCATTCCCAAAACCCCACCTGTCATGAATAGTATCTTCACAACGTGGATGGAGTAGAAGTAATGATTTGGATAGAAAGATTTTTGGGAAATTTCATGAAATCCCATTAAAAAAAGTCACAAAATGTTAGTATATTCTCGTAAAAGTTTATGAAATGTCACTATAGTCATTGACCATATGACAAAAAGATAAAAATACCCCTTCTAGTTAACAATGTACTTTTAATGTTCACAATATGCCTTAAGTGTTAAACAAATCACAAAAATTCATAATACAATAAAAAATAAAAAATTATAAAAATTGAAAAATGAAAAATATCATAAAATATTAAAACAAATAAATGTTTAATTTTTTAAAATTTATTATTACAGTAAAAAAAATATTGTGTACTAAACAAATAATTTATACCAATTTTTCTACCAATTAAACACCATAATTTATACCAAATAAGTACCATAATTTTTACCATAAACTTTTAAATTATTGTAAAATTTTAATTTTAAAAATTTATCAGGAAAATTAAAAAATATTATTTACTTTGAATAAATAATTTAAATTGATAGAAAATAATAATTAAAAAATTTATGGTAAAAATTATGGTACTTATTTGTTATAAATTATAAAACTTAATCGGTAGAAAAATTGGAATAAATTATTTGTTTAGAGCACAATATTCTTTTTATGTTACAGAATAAATTTAAAAAATGAAATATTTTTTTAAATATTTTATGATTTTTTCATTTTTTTCTTAATTTTTAATTTTTTTCATATTTGAATTGTATTTTTTTTTTATGATTTTTTGGTAATTTTTGTAAATTTTTATAAAATTTTAATACTTAAGGGCATATTGTGAACTCTAAAAATACTTGGTTAACTAGTAAGATATTTTTGTCTTTTTCTATCTGATCAATGAATTATGAATATATTAACATTTCATAAAATTGTAAAAAGATAATGATATTTATAACTTTTTGTAATGATATTTAATAAATTAGTCAAAAATATAACTACATTTTATTAAATTTACCAAGATTTTTTAAATTTGTAGATCTGCTCACAAACCGGACCTGTATTTTGTATTTTCGGATCGAACTACATCGGTTCTTTTCTAACTTAATTCCCTCATTCCCGACTAGACTTGTATTTATTTATTATTTCAATTAAAAGAATTTACATAATTTTAATAGTCAACAAATAAAATAAAATAGATTATTTCTTTTAATTGCTTGGCAGAGTGCCACGTATCATTTTTGCCCAACAAATGAAAACAAACCAGCTAGATATTATTACGCAATCATTTTATGTTTACTAAGCTAGTATGGAGCCGTCATTTTCATGATTTTTCTTAATTGGTTTATTAGGCTTGAGGTGGCATACCGCGTGACAAATTAAGTATGAAAGTTTATCATCTTAGCAAAAACTTACTTGAATAGATATCTGAACAATTATCTCTTCCATTATATTATTTTTTATCAAAAATAATCAACTCTCCTATTTTATTACTGATATTAGTTGCCAAAATTTCAAAATAGTAAAATCAAACGTAAATGAATTAGACATTAATCTAATTAATATTTCCTCTTTTATATAATATTTTCTCCTATTCAAAATATAAGTTTTTAAAGATAAATAGATAAATTTAAATCTAGATACAGATTTAAAATAATTTATATTTTGATTATAAGCGAGTATATGTTATGATGTAGTTAAACTTGTAAACCTGTACATAAATTTTAGGATGTAACCGAAATATAAATTTGTACTGACAAATTAAAATACTTCCTAATGAATAATATATATACATATCGAATATGTATACTTCCTCGATTCAAACCGTGAAAACAATAATCGAAATCATTTTAGAAAAACTAGAAGAAATAGATTTTAGGAGCTAAATTATTTTTAGTTCAAAAGTAAGATTCGTCCATAAACGACCTTTTTTTTTTTAAGTTAATTTGGCTCATGACAAATTCGTCTAACCAAAATTTCAGCATAAATACGGTATATATGTTATTAGTATATTGACATATGCTATTTTAATCTTATTTATTTATTTTATTGTTCTATTAAAGGAGTATTAGTGTAAGTATAATATAAATATTAGTATAAATGCTCGTAGTAAATGTTACCTTTCCGTTTTCAATTCCACTTCTTTTCTCCATTCATAATACAATTATTGTGATTATTGATTCAAAAAGCTATTTATCTTATAACATTTTTTATAAGTTACTTGATTTGTTACAAATTACATAATGTTTCAAATAATTTATGAAAAATAGTATTATTTCTTTAGTCAAATTTAAAAAAATCACATTAATAATACTAATTTACAATATATTATTTGTAATACCACATAGATTATAAACTTAAAAAACGAATAAATATAAACATTGATATATGAATTAAAAATTATATATAAATATGAATGTATTTAAATTTATTAACATACAAAGTTACAAAAATATTATATATTATTAAAAGTTACAATTTCACTAAATAAATAGAAAATTTGAAACGAATATTTTTTTTTTGCTTTTATATTATAACAATTATAAAATTAAAAAAATAAAATATATAATAAAAACTAAAATTTTATTGGTTATATAAATATTTTTATTTACTTTAGATTCTTAGGTTTTTTTATTGTAAATTAAAATATTCATAGTAATATATTGTTTGTTAACTTTTGTATTTGTTTTACTAACAAAATAAAGTTATGTTGTGTACAATAAATTGTAATTGTAATACAGAAATGGTAAACAAACTACATATAACTAACTTAACCAAATATGTTGTATATATGTCACACAGTTTTAAAACAGCTACAAATATGTCAGTGTAAACCTACCAGTAAATATGCTACAAATATATTAATGCAAACCTATTATCAAATATGTTATAAATATGCTGTCAAAACAGTCATACCGAGCGAACAGAGTATACAAAAGTCTTGTAAAAGAAACAGAATTAGAGCATGAGTTTTACTTGATGGATAAGGGTTAATATAACTTATTTCTAGTATTTGAACTACGATCCGTTTGATATGTGTGCGGTTTTACAAAAAGTATGTTACAAGGTAAAAGAGAAAATACTAACGAACCAGATGAAACTGACATTAATACTTGTTAATGTAAGAGAGGATACATTGTTTGTTTGTAGTTATTATTAACATTTTGTTTAAATATTTGTTCCTAAATTTCAATGGATACGTAAAAACCACAAATTTTGTTTGAAATATTCAATATGTAAAAATAATAATTTAATCAATTATATTTTACAAATATTTTAAAACTAAGTATTAGATAACATTTTAATTGACTTATTATTTACCAGCGTCTAAAGCATGATTATCAATGGTTCTTATAGGTTATTAAGTAAAAAAATAAATAAAAAAATATGATGTGGAAGAGATGGGTAAGAACTCTAATTATGGGTTGTTGTGGAAGAACTTTTTAAGAACCCAAAAATGGGATCCACCATTTTTTTCTCTAATTATAGTATGTCAAATATAAATAGTTAAATCTTATATATTTTAAAGGGAAAATTCACAAGATACCACTGTTTAAGTTTCTAATTCACAAAATACCACTGTTTTTTCGTAATTCAGCTTTAAACATGCTTAAACGTTGTCCAAAATTGATGAAACTTTACATGGACGATGCTAAAGTGTTATATTTTGGTCCGATATCAAATTTGAAGTTTTTTAAGCTCATATGTGACATGTGGGACACATGTTCATTGGGTCTCACATGTCACATATGAGCTTAAAAACTTCAAATTTTATATTGGACCAAAATATAACACTTTAGCATCGTCCATGTAAAGTTTCATCAATTTTGGACAATGTTTAAGCAAGTTTAAAGCTGAATTACGAAAAAAACTGTGATATTTTGTGAATTAGAAACTTAAACAGTGGTATCTTGTGAATTTTTTCTATTTTAAAATCTTAATATTTTAAAAACTACTAAATATATAAATAAACCAAATATTTCAAAATTCTTAAAATCTAACTCTACAAAATGAAATCTATATTGACTATGTTTTTCATATTTTAAATATATATTTATTTTAGGTAAATTAATATTTAGTATTTATATTATATTTGAATGATATAAAAGTAATATTAAAATATATTTGAAAAATAACATATACCAATCTATTCATTATAATATTTTAATCCTAAATATCGAGTGAAAAATAATAAAAAATTATATTAATAATCTATATGAATAAATTTTATTTTATTTTTATTTTAAAAATATAATAAACTTTAATCATTCATAAAATATTAAGTTAAAATTATTTGTATATTATTAAAAAAAGTAGTAATAATAATTAATATTAATATTTGTATTATACAATGTTTAATATAATGTTGGTGTTTGATTTAAAAAATATATTCTTATAATAATTAATAAGTAAAAAATAAAATGATATGATAAATAGAGAGAATTTAAAATTAAATGGTAGGTTCTCTGGTAAAAATTAAATATGAAAGTGATAAAAATAGGAAAAAGAATGTTAACAATCCAAATTTTGGTTTAATAATGGTGCTGTAATAAGTGAGGTACTAAAATATGACGTGATACAACTTGGAAAATTCTCTTCCTTAATAACGTCGATGAATTTTATATTATTTTTTTTGTCGAAAGCAAACTCTCCGATGACATATGCGCACGATGAATGAGAGTTGAGTTATCATTTGTTAATTATCATCTCGAACTAGAAATTGGAATTCCATCATACCTCTCATTGATCATCATTTCCATCCAAGATCGATGAATATGAAGAAACTCACACGAGTGACAAGCTCCAATACTCCAAAGTCAATCTTGTGGATCTGTGTAATTTCCTTCCCTTTACTTCTCATCAGTTTTGCATTCACTCAGAGTTCATCCACCGCAAATCTCTTCATCCAGAAATTAATAAGCTCTCGTATTGCAACGAGAGAATCAGGCGTTAATAATCACAGGAACAACACACCCCCTGCAGCACCTCCAGCCGCTGCAGAACCTCCAGCCGCAAGCACAGCCCAAGCAAAAACCGATGAACAGTTACTCGACGGCCTTCTCTCCGCCGGATTTGACTCAAAATCCTGCCTGAGCAGATACCAGTCCCATCTCTACCGCAAAAATCTCCTCACATACCGTCAGAGTACCTGATCAGAAGGCTTCGGAACTATGAATCGCTTCACAGAAGATGCGGTCCCGGAACAGAACCGTACAACCAGACCATCGAGAAACTACTACGATCGAAATTTGAAATGGGTAAGTCAACAATCCCGGTCAACGCAACTACCGATTGCAAGTACGTTGTGTGGTTGCCGGTGAATGGCCTGGGAAACAGGATGATGAGTCTAGTCTCGACGTTCCTCTACGCCATGCTCACCGACCGAGTCCTACTGGTGGAGTTCGGTGCTGACATGTCCGGTTTATTCTGCGAACCGTTTGTGAACTCCACTTGGGAATCTCCCACTTCATTCTCATCCAACATAACTCCAAACCATGGTCTACCAAGTTACGTGGACGTCGTGAAGAAGGTGATCAAAACGACAAACAACACCACCGTCACCGCATCATCCAGAGTACCACCAGTTATGTACGTTGATCTTTGGCATACCCTGGAACGAATATTAACTACTTCCACTGCGAAGAGAGTCAGCATATTCTTCAAAAAGTCCGTGTCCTGGTTTTCAGTTCCGATGAGTACTTCGTTCCTTCTATGTTCATGACCTCATCTTTCCAAGATGAGTTGACAAAGATGTTTCCAGTAGACAAGGAAACCCCTGTTTTCCATCACCTTGGGCGGTACTTATTCCACCCATCAGATGCCGCCTGGGGGATGATTACCCGGTTCTACCATGCTTATCTCGATCAAGCAGACCAGAGAATCGGGATTCAGATACGCGTTTTCAACAAATCAATCACTCCAACAGAAACAATCATGAACCAAATCCTATCTTGCACATTATCAAACCAGATTCTACCCGAAATCTATACGGGGAAGAAGGAAGACTGGCCTGTGAACCGAACAACGTCGAAAGCGGTTCTAGTCACCTCGTTATACCCTGAACCCTCGGATCGGCTGAGAGAATTGTACTGGTCGAAGCCAACGAAGACAGGGGAGATAGTGGCGGTATACCAGCCAACAAGTGAAGGGGAGCAGAAGTACAACAACGGTGAGCAGGCGATCAAAGCGTTGACGGAAATGTACTTGCTGAGCATGAGCAATGTGTTGGTGACAGTGGGTGGTCTACTTTTGGGTATGTAGCTCAAGGGCTGTCTGGATTGAGGCCGTGGGTTATGAACAGGATGGCGGGTGATAGGTTAGGGATCCAGCCTGCGTGCAGGATTTCTCTGTTGAGCCTTGTTTTCATTATCCGCCCAAGTTTGACTGCAAAGCGAAGAGGAAGGTGAGCCATATTGCTAAGCTTTATTTCGAAAAAGGTGTGAGGAAGTGTATAGATGAGTCTGGAGGGGTGAAGATGGTTGGTGGTTTGGATTAGATATTTTATTCCCCTTCTTTCTTTGGAATTTTTGTTACTGTAATTCATTCTTTTTCTTTTCTGTAGTTGATGAAGATTGGATTGTGATTTAACGCTGATGACTAAAGTGGAGATCTAATTCAAAAGAGTTTCTAGGTGTTTTGCCTCTGTCTATATATATTCCTCATGAGTTTTCCTTGCTCTTATTATTGGGGTTGGCTTGTCTTTTATCAGAGGATGAATTTGACTTTTGTAGGGATTTTTTGGCATCTTCGAAGATGGCCGCCGGAATGAGAAGATTTGAATACGCTTGTTAGATGGGTGTGGTGTCATCCACATGCAATACATAATTAAGATTGTCAAAACCTAGTTTTCAAATTTGAAAGTTGCCACATAATTCATGAAAATCGTGGGCTAAACATACTCGTTCACTCGTTGCCTCGTCTAGGATATGATATCTTGGTCACATCATTCATGAGTTTCTTCCGACTGTCATGCGGCCTTGTTCTTTGAAAATATTGATGGTTTCTTCTCAAAGTATGATTAACATGGATGGAAGTGTGATGGTCATTATGAATCCTTGTAAAATTAAACCGTTTGAATAAATTTTACCATCATCTTTCCTTCTTGCCCGAGAAATAGGGCTTCATCTTTGAAATTCTATCACCATGCTAAACATTGGGAAAAATAGTATGGTCTACTTCCAACTTGAACAATGTCTTCTTTTCTAGTGCTAATGATATAGATATCCAAATTGTGTATAGTGATAAAGCTCCTTCACATAAAGCTTTATGCCATCTTGCTTTATAAATAACTCTATATGTAGTGACTTCACAGAAGTTAGTTGTTGGATCATCTTTCATTTGCCACTAATCCAACTTAACCAATTGTGTCATAATATTGTGTCCAAAATTAACTTTATTGTTGTAAATCTATATGAGTTCATTTTCTCTTCTATGTTAGGGTAGGATCAAATAGATATGTTGGTAACTCTTGCTAACTCTTGTGTAGTTCTAATAGTACATATGGGACATCTTTTTCACATTGTGAATCTGGATATGTTGAGATGTTTGAGTAATATCATCAAGGCTTTCTCCTTTTAGAACACCAAATTGGTTTCCAAAGCAAAGGGTGGTCAAGTTTAATTCAGATCTTTGATAGGCTAGGCATCTGCGAGAGGAATGGGAAAAACAATTGTGAATGACTAAGTGGTTTCTTGGCTAGTTTGGGTAGCATACCCCTTATAGAATGAGATATATGGGATACACGAAATGGCTGTAATAGAACTCCCTTTAGTTGAGCATATGCATATTTTCTTTAAAGTGCCCTAATCAAATTTTAGCATTGCCTGCAATAGGTAAAGGAAAAGTAAGAATTACCATTTGTGCAAAATTTTTATGAATCTAATATATGTGATTATTGATAAGCTACAAAAACTGGTAAAATGCTTTGTCCATGGTTAAATTTATCCCACTTCTGTTAAATTGAATTTGTAATCTTATTGAAAAAGAAAACATAATGATTGAAATTACCAGTTACCACCCTTTTCACTTTAACAAATGTATAATGTCAATGTTTCATTAGGGTACTAGATTTTTTTATTTGAATTGGTGATACAGTATTTAACTAATGATTTTACCTTAAACAAAATGTTCTTCCAATCCGAGAGATGTTTACCATGATGGTTCAGCTAACCAAATATGAGCTATTGACACAACTTGAAATCAAGTATGAAATAAAATCTCAATCACAAATATCACTTTGATGTGGCTCTTACTAACTAGTCTCAAACGAACCCAGCCCAAATAATGTACTCATATTGAACTCGTAATCTTAAAACCAAACGACCTTACAAATATCAAAATAATAACTTTATATACACAAACAAACGATTCATCGAATGTAACCTAAACCAAAAATTAGACAACTTAAAACCAATCCAAACCAAATAACCTAATTGGGAAAAGGTCTTTAAGTGTGTAAATTCAGAGATAGAATCATAATCAAATTAAGACTAAAACGTTAGTAAAAAACAATTACAAAAATTGAAACATCAAACATACATATACTAGATAGAGTATATCTTTATCCTAATATTGTGTGCTGGTCATTTCTCATTTATAACTGTAACACCTCATATGGGCAACTGTCCAACAACCTAAATCCCAAGCCATCCAGGCTTGAAAACTAGCCACTTTAGGCCCTCAATCCTCACTTGGGCTGAAAAGTGGAAGGCATGTTGTTGTAGTCAACCCATATGTTTACATATAAAGGACTCACAATACTACTTATATCCCGATGTGGGATGGGGGTATTACATACTCCCCCACTCAAAGAACGCAACGTCCTCGTCGCAAGCCTAACATCCAAGTCCCATGGACCTCCTCGGTATGTCGGGTAGCTCAGCCCGGCACGGTCCCGAGTCAGCTCTGATACCATTTTGTAACACCGCATATGGGCAACTGTCCAACAACCTAACTCCCAAGCCATCTAGGCTTGAAAACTAGCCACTTTAGACCCTCAATCCTCACTTGGGCTGAAAAGTGGAAGACCTGTTGTTGTAGTCAACCCATATGTTTACATACAAAGGACTCACAATACTACTTATATCCCGATGTGGGATGGGGGTATTACAATAACGGATTAACTACATTCACAACATATGGGGTTAAGGGGCGAATCTAAGGGATAAAAGCCTGGGAAAGTTGTCCTGGGTTTAAATCCAACTATGTTAATTTTTTCCTTCAAACAATAGCGATCCCACATAATTTATATCCTGGTTGCGCCCCTGATGGGATATTTTTGTAATTGTGATCTAAAATAGAACTCAAATTTCACAAACCTCCCCCCCCCCCTTTCTTGTCTCCTTCTAGTGAAAGATCCCTATTAGCCATCCATCTTCATCCTACCTTGTCTCTCGTCATCACCGTCATGTGTACATTGATAGAAGATTACAATTTTGACTTCACCTAGAATATATTTCGTCATTCATGTCAGGTGCATTCATTATTAATAAAGAGTATATCAGTTATTGATCAAGAATACATTAGTCAATGTCTAAAAGTACAATAACAATTGACCAAGAGTACATTATTAGTTACTGACCAAAAGTATATTAGGCCCCATTCTTTTACATATTTACATAAACGAGTTTATTTTATCAGTTCATTTTTTCTCTCTGTATGTCACATACGTACATCAATTGTCATATTAGTTTTTTACTTTTTCTCGCATCTACTTTTTATCTCTACTTTTTCTAACTTCAACTGAAAATTGACATCAGCTATCAATTTCAACTATGCCAAAGAATAAGGTCTTAGTAACTATTCGATGATACAGTAACAATTAACCAATAATATATTAGTAATTAAGAAAGAGTACTTTAGTAACTATGATAACCTTTAGAAAGGCACTGAAATTAAGTTACTGTATTGGGCAGGGCATCGCTATGTGCTTACAAGTATTTACCAGTTTATATATACATGAGTGAGTAAAAATTGTAAAGGGAGCAATAACCTATACATGGGCTACCTAGTAAAAGTATGTGGACTTAGTTTATTTGTTTCTGTATTAAGCTCAACAGTATCATAGGCTTCTGTATTTCTCTCGCTCCATCATGTTGCAAACCAAGATGAGAGCGCAATCGAAGAAATCGATTTGGGGCTAAGGGTTTGGTCAAAAGGTCGGCAATCTGATAATCTCCATGAATGAATGCGACATGCATAGATCAATTTTGGACACATTCGTGAACAAAGTGAAAGTCTATGGCGATATGCTTCGCTCGAGCATGCAGCACCGTATTTATAGCCAGATAAGTGGTGCCGATGTTGTCGTACTAGATGATCAGAGGACGGGAAAGAGGCACTCAAAGATCACACATTAGGTTTTGGAGCAACAAAACTTCACAGGTAGTATTTGCCAAAGCTTTATATTCCGCCTCTGTAGTTGACCTAGCCACTGTTGTTTGCTTGTTTATTGCCATGAAATCAGTGTTTCATCCACATATATAGAGTATACAGTAGTACTTCTTCGATCAATTGTATTACTAGCCCAGTCGGCATCTATGAAAGCCAAAATTCAAAGGTTTTTGTTTTTGGTGACGAAATACCTCAGAACTCGTTTAAGTTGCTGCCAATGGTAGTTTTGTGGAGAGTGCATTGATTGATAGAGCTTGTTTACAATATAGGTAAGATAAGGTCGAGAGAGGTGAAGATATTGGAATGCGCCTAGAATGCTTCTGAACAGAGTGGGATTTAAGTAGGGTTTAGTGTCTGGATTAGAGTAAGGAACAATGGACATGTGCCTAGAATGCTTCTAAACAGGGTGGGATTTGAGTAGGGTTTAGTGTCTGGATTAGAGTAAGGAACAATGGACATGGGTGTTAAAACTGATTTTGCTTGATTCATTTGATTTCTGGATAGTATAGTCAATATGTACTTTTGCTGATTTAAGAGAAAACCATCAGGTGTTCTCTTTATTTCCATGCCTATGACGAAATGTAGAGGTTCCAAATTTTTACTGGAACTAAATTGGAGAGTTGTGTAATGAAATTTTGAATGAGTGTAGAGGAGGAACCAGTGATTAGTATGTCATTAACGTAGACTAAACAATAGAGGGTATTGGAGTATGAGGTATATACAAATAGGGATGTGTCTGATTTTGAAGGTTTAAACCCAAGGTTCACCAAGGTGTCACTTAATTTAGAAAACCAGGCTTGTGGGGCCTGTTTTAAGCCATTGATAGATTTTTTAGTAGACAAAAGTGATGAGGGAATTAAGGCTGAGAGAAACTTGAAGGTTGGGCCACCTAGACTATGTCATGTATTTCCTCATGTAGGAAGGCATTAGCAATGTCAATTTGATTTATGTCCCAGTTCCTTGCCTCCGTAATAGAGAGCACAAGCCGAATGGCAGTGGGTTTTATTACTGGGTTGAAGGTCTCTATGTAATCAAGTCTCTCTGTTTGATTGAAACCTTTTACTACAAGTCTTGCTTTCCTTCTTTCTATTTTGTCATCTTCTTTTCTTTTAGTTCCGAGAATCCATTTAGTAGTGAGCACATTTGCTTTTTCTGGCCTTAGGACAAACTCCCAAGTATGTGTTTGTTGGAGGGCTAAGAATTCTTGTTGCATGACTGTCCTCCATTATGGATATTTATTTGCTTCTATATAGCAAGGCTCCTCTAGTGTAATTTCTATAGAAAGGGCTTATGGCCAATTGATTGTTCCATCTGTCCTCATTCGGGGTTTACGAATGTTGTGTTTAGCCTAGTTATTATGGGATGTTGGTTGGGGTGGTCAAGTGTAGATGGAGCAGATGATGTAGGTGTAGATAAGGGTGTGGTTGTGTGTGAGGAGGAGGGTGTGAGTGCCAGCAGGTGTTGAAGGTGAGGGTGATAGTGGATAAGAGATGGATACAGATGGAGTGGGAATATGAGTAATTAAAGTGGGCAGTTGTTGAATGGTTGAGATGAAGTAGGGCTGTGAGGAATGGAGGTAGATGTGATAGGTTGTGTCTGATGGGTTGAAAAGGAAAAACATCCTCATTAAAGAGGACATCCCTGGAGATGTAGGTTTTAGCTGTGGTGAGGTCATAACATAAGTAACCTTTGTAATTTATGGCATATCCGAGGAAGATACACTTTGTGGTTCGGTAAGATGTTTTGTTTTTATTTTGGGGACGAAGGTTTGACCAGCACTCACACCCAAATATCCTTAGAAAGTCATATTCTTGTGGCTTTTGAAATAGTACTTGAAAAGGACTTTTGTGAGACAGGATAGGTGTAGGTGTACAATTGAGGAGATATGTGGTTATGTGAAAACCTCTCTCCAAGAATTTTAAGCCTCTGTCAATTATTGTTTTGTGTCTATTTTCCACACTTCCGTTATGTTGATGGGAGTAAGGACGTATGATTAGATGGAGGATTCCCTTAGCCTGGAGAATGGGAGTGAGAGATTTGAATTCCCCCCCCCCCCCATCTGTTTGAATACTTTTAACTGTTGTCTTTTAAAAGAAATTGCTCACTAGTTGAGGAATGTAATAATATTGTCTGAACATCTGATTTTGGCCAGCACTCATACCCAAATACCTTTAGAAAGTCATATTCTGGTGGCTTTTGAAATAGTACTTGAAAAGGACTTTTGTGAGACAGGATAGGTGTGGGTGTACGATTGAGGAGATATGTGGTTGTGTGAAAATCTCTCTCCAATAATTCTAGGCCAATGTCAACTATTGTTTTGTGTTTGTTTTCCACACTTCCGTTTTGCTGATGGGAGTATGGACATGTGATTCGATAGAGGATTCCCTTGGCCTTGAGAATAGGAGTGAGAGATTTGAATTCCCCTCCCCCATCTGTTTGAATACTTTTAACTGTTGTCTTAAAAAAAATTGCACACTAGTTGAAGGAATGTAATAAATATTGTCTGAACATCTGATTTGGCAGATAGAGAGAAAAACCACACGAATTTACTATAGTCATCAACAATAGCCAAGTAATACTTTGCCCCATTTAAGGCCAAAACTGGGGAGGGTCCCCACACATCCAAAAATAATAGATCAAAAGGCTTTTTAGAAACAGTCAAAGAGAGAGAGAGAGAGAGGAGAGAGAGAGAGAGCATGAGTTTTTCTCAGTTTACAACCATCACAGTGAGCAAAATTGAACTCTTAAATGTAACTGGTAAGCTATATTTATTAATAGTAAACTAGTAACCCTAAAGGAAGGGTGGCCAAGTCTCTGGTGCCAGACTGTGGGGCTTGTTTTTATTGTTGAAAGAGTCTCATAGTCCACAGGTCTCTTAGGTATATTAGGTTAAGAAAAGTAGTGTAGACCATGTCTATTCCTCCCTTGGCCAGAACTCTCCCCGCGTTGGAGTCCTTCGTGATGAAGTAATTCGGATGAAACTCAAAATATATATTATGATCAGAGGCAAGTTGTCTTACTGATAACAAAATTTTTGTAAGATTTGGAACATAGAGAATATGAGAGAGAAGATATTTATCTGTGGGAGTTGGAAGAATACCAGTGCCCTGGCCTTTAACAGGCAAAGAGGTGTCATTGCCAAAGTTAACTGCATCTGAGAGGTTTGTCAGGTCAGAGTCAATACTCAGGTTAGCTAGGTCATGGGTGAAGTGATGGGTTGCACCACTATCTGGGTACCAAGTTTGGTCATTGGGAATAGTGGAGGTGTAATGGGCAGTGTAGTTTTGGGGGTGGGCTTGATAGGAATGGTCAAAGCAGTGGTAACAGCGGTCCACAGTATGACCAACTTTCTTGCAAACTTGACAAGTTGGTCGTATATCTGGTTTTACAGAGAGATGAGTAGAAGAGTTGTAGGAATAGTTACCTCTTTTATCCCCTTGACCTCTGTTTCTTCCTCCCCTTTAGTTGTTTCCTCTAGTATTGTTGGATTTGCATCCTTTTCCACTGGCTGGGTATCAAGTTTGGCCAGTGGGAATAGTGGAGGTGTAATGGCAGTGTAGTTTTGTGGGGGTGGGCTTGATAGGAATGGTCAAAGCAGTGATAACAGCGGTCTGCAGTATGACCAACTTTCTTGTAAACTTGACAAGTTGGTCGTGTATCTGGTTTTGCAGAGAGATGAGTAGAAGAGTTGTAGGAATAGTTACCTCTCCCATCTCCTTGACCTCTGTTTCTTCCTCCCCTCTAGTTGTTTCCTCTAGTATTGTAGGATCTGCGTCCTCTTCCATTGGATGTGTTGCTTGAATATGAAGTGGTGTTGATAGAGATTTGAGCATTCAAGAGAGTTTCTGTGGTTTTGTCAGAAAGTTATGTTTCATAAGTGAGAAGGTAGTTGTAGGTTGTATGAGGAGTGATAGATTCGGGCATTATGGTGAGATTAGTAGCAATAGTGTCATACTCAGAGGGTAGACCACGAAGAATGTAACTTATAAAATATGGGTCTGCAACTGGAAATCTAGTAGAGGCAAGAGAGTTGGAGATGTTTCTGCCTTTGGCAAAATAATCAGCTATAGTATCGGCACCCTTTTTTAAACTCATAAGTTGTGTCTTGAGTTGCGTTACTCTTGCATTTATCTGAGTAGAGGGAATGGTTTTGACTGTGTCCCAGACTTCTTTAGATGTTTCACATGGATTTACCTGATTTATAAGTCTGTCTGTCTATCATTGATGTGGTTAAAACCACCATAGTTAGCTTGTCTGTTTGCCTCCATTTGATATATTCCGGGTTGTCCTGATTGTCAATTTTTTTAGCAGGACATGGTGTGGATCCTCCCCTCTGGTTGTTTCCTCTAGTATTGTAGGTCTGCGTCCTCTTCCATTGTATGTGTTACTTGAATATGAAGTGGTGTTGATAGAGATTTGAGCATTCGAGAGAGTTTATGTGGTTTTGTCAGAAAGTTTTGTTTCATAAGTGAGAAGGTAGTTGTAGGCTGTTTGAGGAGTGATAGATTGGGGCATCATGGTGAGATTAGTAGCAACAGTGTCATACTTAGAAGGTAGACCATGGAGAATGTAACTTAGAAAATTTGGGTCTGTAACTGGAAATCCAGCAGAGACAAGAGAGAATTGGAAATGTTTATGGCTTTGGCAAAATAATCAGCTATAGTATCGGCACCCTTTTTTAAACTCATAAGTTGTGTCTTGAGTTGCGTTACTCTTGCATTTATCTGAGTAGAGGGAATGGTTTTGACTGTGTCCCAGACTTCTTTAGATGTTTCACATGGAATTACGTACCTGATTTACAAGGCTGTCTGTCACTGATGTGGTTAAAATCGCCATGATTAGCTTATCTGTTTGCCTCCATATGATATATTCCGGGTTGTCCTGATTGTCGATGTTTTCAGCTGGACATGGTGTGAAACCATCTATCCAGCCAAATAAGTCGTGGCCAGACAGATAGGGCTCAACTTCTTTGAGCCAAACTTGATTGTTATCTGGAGTGAGCTTGGTGGAATGTTGAGAGGTGGAAACAAGAGAAGGATAATGTGTGACACTAGAGGAGGTGGAGCCAGAGCAAGGGAGTTTGAGGATGAACTTGTTCCGGATTGAAGTGTTTGAGGAATTTCCGCCATGAGAGAGGAGAAGAGCTAGCAAGAGTGATGGTGACAATGTACGAGAATGGGAAGGAAAGGATGATCACAGGGGTCGGTGGAGTCTAATACCATAGAAAGGTACTGAAAATTAGGTTACTATATTGAGCAGGGCATCGTTATGTGTTTATCAGTTTCTATACACAAGAGTGAGTCAGAATTGTAAAGGGGGCAATAACCTATACATGGGCTAGCTAGTAAAAGTATATGGGCTTAGTTTATTTATTTATGTATTAAGCCCAACAGTATCATGGGCTTCTGTAACCTTGAATGCGGAGAAGTTGCACATGGACGTAGGTAGCTAGTCAAGCAATTACTTTTTTTTTTCATTTCCAGGGCATAACAGAAGATGCGGCTCCCTGTCCCTTGAAGATACTGTATACGAAAATGATTCAAGTACCCACTTCCGGAACGGTAAATTTTTTTCTTGGGGATTTCTATTCCTTCTCTTGAGCCTTGAGGTCTCCGAGAACAGAAATATGGATTCAAAAATCTTACTCATGAGCCTTGAGGCGGTGCTTGAGATATGGCTCCCATCAGGATCAAGTTTTCAGAAAACGCGTTGAGAAATGAAGAGCAAAAACGTAGGGCCTGCGGCAACAGTACCATCTAGTCTGCATCTTTCTCTTTAAGAAAATCGTATCCAGTTTAGTGACCTCGTTACTTAACCACGCAATGAAGTAATCGACAGTTGAGCACTGGTATCAAAGATTAAGTGGTTTGCAGAGCCATGGAGAAAGGGATCAATATCCCAAAACAGATCTTGTTGCGGGTCAGTTTCATTTCGCTCTCTCTTCTCTTCATTGCTACCGTTGCAATACTCTACCAGAACTCCGCCACCAATCTATTGGAGAGGTTGGCCAATGTAGTGGTTACTACTGGAGAACCAGCTGCTGCTAAGAATCACAGCGCCACCGCTGCACCGTCACTTCAACCTACCATTGTGCCGCTGCCTCCGCCGCCAAACACAGGTAAACAAAACGTCTTTCACATCTTAATTTGTTTTTCGACTTTAACTGTACTAGCTGTTTGGCCTGCTGATGTTTCGATTCAGAAAACACAATTTTCGGAATACGAAATTTGATAAATGAATACATTGTTCACGCATTCTCATGTTTAGCTAGCCCCGTTTTTTTTTCTACTCTTGACTTCCTCTTCTCATTCATGTTTGTACTTACCATAACATTAGTATCAATCCGTATATATCTTTTAATTAGGTCAATAGCATTAATACTTGTATTATGATTTAACCAAAAATGATGAATATACGGTTATTAATCATATAATACCTCCGTCCCGTCCTAAGTGTCCTGTTTGCTTTTTGACACGTTTTTCCACTTCAATATTAAATATATAAGATTAAATATTTTTAAAAATTAAATTATATAATATGTAATTTTTCACATAAAGATTCTATTGTAAAACATAGATTTATAAAAAAATATTATCTTATATGTTAAATATTGAAATCAAATGACACATTCAAATAGTAAACTAGACTGAGACGGAGGGAGTATGATAACAAACATTAAGTTTATTCTTACATTTAAGTATTACTCTACTTTATGTATGACTTGCAACGTTAATCTCAAACAAGCAAAAGAAAAGGCCAAGCTTCAGAAAGATCGAGGAAACTAGGGTAATAGTTGGTCGGTCTAAATATAATGGTCGAATAAGTCTAAGTCAAATGGTTGATTTCCTAGCTTCGGTTCAAAGAGGGAAATTAATTTGTATAGCGTGCTAAGCGATGTAGCTTTTTCACACAAGCATAAACTATGTCATAATTGATGAGTATACTAGTGAATGAGTCAGGCCACTGAGCTGCTCACCAATTGAGCCATGTGATTGCGATCCATCTCTATTTTAGACAAATATTTATATTTGAGGATTAGTAACATATATAATAGTATTTCTTTCCTTCAAAAAATAAATTAATAATACTTCTACCAGTTTTAATTTGGTACGTTACGTACCTCTTTTTATATTAGTAGTGACGAAAGAGGGTGGTCACTGATCTCCAAGAAAACTAGTAAGGCCATTCACAGCAGCAAAAACCTAACACATTTCTTATATATTATATTGTATTTACTTGTCACACACACTCTCTCTCTCAATAAAAATATGTCGGTAAGGAATCTAGAGTATCCCTCTCTCGTCCACTTCATCTTTTCCTTTTATTTTTGTTTCCTTGTGTCAGTAAGAACTCCTTAAGAGCATCTACAATAGGGGTGAATCCACCCAAAAAGTTAGTAAGGAAAAGAAAAAATGTTCTATAACAAAGTGGATTCACCCCACTTTCTCTTTCCTTGTTTCTTAACTAAGGATTGTACTATAGTGCTTTGTTATTGGTTATGGTTCTACACAAATCTGTACACCTACCTTCTCTCCTCTCTACTTTTTAATTCATACACACAAAGTCATAGTGACATGGGATATAGGGAAGTGTTAATAAACTTTATTATTGTACTAGAGTAAGTTTCTTAACAAATAAAATATAGTATTGATTTTAAAAAAACAAATAAAATATAGTATTGTAGTGACATGACACATAAGAAAGTGTTAAGAAATTAAGTATTGTTGTGGATGTTGTAAGAGCATGATTATTTGTGGTTCTTAAGGGTTCTTAGTTAAAAAAAATAAAGTAAAAATATGAGGTGTAAATAAAAAAGATGAGAGAGATTAAAAACCCATGAGAGATGGTTCTTCTACAAGAACTCTTAAGAACCCAAATATGGACTCCACAACTATTATTTTTCCAATCATAATGCTCCACATATATGAAAGAGAAACAAATTAAAACTAATATGTGAGTTCTCTGATATTGTTAAAAATTAGATGTGGTTCTTAAAATGAGGTGAAAGATAGAAAAATATGAAAAAGAATATTAAGAACTCATTTTTGAGATATTTGATAATCCTGCCCCAAGAAACTCCACTGTGGCCTAGCAATAAAAGAAAAATGCACGATCTCTTTATATTATATTGCCTGTTTTTTAAAAACCGCCGTGTTTAGGTATTTTGACTGATCGTATTAAATGTTTGAGAAAATTCACGATATACCCCTGTTTTCTTTCGTAATTCACAATATTCCTGTGGTTTTTGTAATTTAACTTTAAACATGCTTAAATGTTGTCCAAAATTGATGAAACTTTACATGGACGATGCTAAAGTGTTATATTTTGTCCAATATCAAATATGAAGTTTTTTAAGCTCACATGTGACCTGTGGGACGATGCTTAAAAAACTTCAAATTTGGAATTGGACCAAAATATAACACTTTAGCATCGCCCATGTAAAGTTTCATCAAGTTTAGACAACATTTAAGCATGTTTAAAGTTGAATTACAAAAACCATAGGGGTATATTGTGAATTATGAAAGAAAACAGGGGTATATCGTGAATTTTCCCTAAATGTTTTTGAGAAATGTGCATTTTCCGTAGGGCATCCACAATGGTGTGGATTCCGCCCATAATGTTAAAAAAGAAAATGATGAGGTGGAGGAGAGAGGATGTGAGGGGGTTCTTAACTACGACACTCTCTTTTTAGAGAATCTAGGTAAACAAGAGAGATTGTGAGAGAAGATAATAAAATAATATTTGTTGATGGGTGGAATCTACTTTTGTTACTATGCCCTTAGCATTCTCCATTTTCAACTCAGCAATTTTTTAGTATTTTCAATTTCAACTTCAATTTTCATGTTTTAATTTCATTGTGTTTAGTATTTTCCACTGTGTTTAGGCGAATCATCCACAAAGAATGACAGCAGCGTCACACAACCATCAGCAGCACCTCCTCCCGCCGCAACCACAGCCCCTGCAAAAACCGATGAACATCTTCTCAATGGCCTTCTATCTACCGGATTCGACGAGGAATCCTGCCTGAGCAGATATCAATCCCACTTCTACCGCAAACCATCCCCTCATAAACCCTCGAAGCACTTAGTCGCAAAGCTGCGAAGCTACGAATCACTTCACAGAAGATGCGGTCCGGGAACGGAACCGTACAATCAGACCATCGAGAAACTATTACGGTCAAAATCAGAGACCGGTCAGTCAATCCCATTCAATAATAATAATACAACGACTGATTGCAAGTACGTGGTGTGGTTGCCAGTCAACGGCCTGGGAAACAGGATGTTAAGCTTAGTCTCCACATTCCTCTACTCCATGCTCACTGACCGTGTTCTACTAGTGGAGTTTAGCGACGACATGTCGGGATTATTCTGTGAGCCGTTTCTGAATTCCACTTGGGAATCCTCCACTCATTCTCATCTAGGAGAACTCCAAACCTTGGGTTACCAAGCTACGAGAAGCAGTGGAGAAGATGATCATCAGCAACCTAAGGACAAACACCACTAACGCGTCGTTCAGATTACCACCAATTATGTTCGTTGATCTTGAGCATAGACGGGAAAGAAATGCAAACTACTTCCACTGCGATGAGAGCCAGCATCTTCTTGAAAAAGTTCAAATCCTGGTGTTGAGATCGGATCAGTACTTTGTCCCTTCTCTATTCGTCATGACACCATCTTTCAAAAAAGAGATGAACAGGATGTTCCGGATAAGGAAACTGTGTTCCACCACCTTGGAAGATACTTATTCCACCCAGCAGACACCGCCTGGGGTCTAATCACTCGATTCTACCAATCCTATCTCCACGAAGCAGACGAAAGAATCGGAATCCAGATACGCGTCTTTGCCAAATCAATCACTCCAACGGAGACAATCATGCGCCAAATCCTATCCTGCACATTGCGAAACCGGATTCTACCTGATACGGAGAATAAGGATTTCACAATGACGTCAGTAAACCAGACGAGATCAAAAGCGGCGGTTCTAGTAACGTCACTATACCCGGAGTACTCTGATCAATTAAGGGAAATGTACTTGTCGAAACCTACAAAAACAGGGGAGATAGTGGCGGTTTACCAGCCAACAAGTGAAGGTGTGCAGAAGTACAACGATGGGGAGCAGTCTGTTAAAGCGCTGACGGAGATGTATTTGTTGAGTATGTGTGATGTGTTGGTGACGAGTGGGAGGTCGACTTTTGGGTATGTGGCTCAAGGGTTGGCTGGGGTGAGACCGTGGGTTATGTACAAGACGACGGGTGTTAAGGTCAGGGATCCGGCCTGCGTGCGGGATTTTTCAATTGATCCTTGTTTTCATTATCCGCCCAAGTATGAATGCAGTGCGAGGAAGGAGATGGTGCATATTAGTGAGGTTTTTGACGGTGTGAGGAAGTGTGAAGATGCGCGTGCAGGAGTGAAGATGGTTGGTCGTTTGGATTTAGAAAGATAGACATGTTGTAATTAGTTTCAGCTATTTATTTATGGTTGATTAATTCATTAGTGTTCGTTCTGAACAGCTTTAGATTTAACAGAAAGAAAAAATTACATTTGAATCTTTTTTTTCTAATTGAGATATGATTACTCAAGTTGTATAATGAAATGTACCTTTAAACTAAACCCTTACTTTTTTAGCATTTATTTTTGAGGAAACTTATCAGCTGCTACATGGGGAGGGAGGGCTCATCGGCTAAGTTCGATATCATATTGTAAGCCTGTCTAGTAACGTACGTACGTACTTTGTAGTTTTTCAGTTTTGAAATTTTTTTGTATCGTTTTATTATAGTCCATATTTGACCTTAATGTACACAAGAAATGTCAATTTTCTAAAAAGAGAAATATGTAAGTTGGACTTGGTGGGCTAAGAAGTGTGCCAAGAAAAAGGAAAGTTGGCCCTTTAAGTACAGTAAACAACTGGGTCCAACAATCCGTTCTAGTTCATCAATTTTGTCGATATTAAAACACAGTTTGAATTATAGTTATGGTTTTGTTAACGCTAGAGGTTCGAAGTGAGAGTTTTGAGGCTCGCTTGCTCTTCTGCAACAGTCTCGTACGTCTTTTGCGTTCTGAGTAGAGAAATATCAGTTGGGCCTGGGAGCGATTGGTGTGCGGGTAATAAGAATTGCAATAGTAAGGAGAGGCCCGCTTTAAGATTAGAGGAGCCAGTGGTCCATGATGGAACACTGTCACTTTACTCCGTGAAAGTAACCTACAAACAAACAAGTCTGATTTTGTTATTTATTTCGGAAAAAATAAAAGTGATTTTGTTATTGTTTCTGTTTTTGAGTTTGGTAGTGTAACGGTTTCGGTTTGGTTGAGCCAAACTCTCCAGTTTCTTTATTATTATTTTTTTATGAAACAACAAAGTGTCCATATTCAATTTATGTGGAGTCAAGCACTCCCCGTCGGTAGAATAACTGAAACATGTTAAGAGAGGATTTCGTTTTTAAGTGTAAAATGTATTAACAAAGTCAAGAGACAGACGCCTAACAAGATGTATATTGTTAGAGAGTAGTGTATATTAATAAGGTGTATGTATACGTGAGCGGAACGGAGGAGAATGGGATGGGTGGTAGTGGGTATATGATTTGCCATATATTTCGTGAATAGTATATGTCACACAACCTCAAATTTCATACAGAAAAACAGCAAAGAGAATACATGAATAATAGACCGCATATTATATCGTTTCCCGATACGTGATGTAGCAAAGTGATGTGCAGTTTATTTATTTATTTATTTTATTTTTCATTGAAAACGAAGGAGGTAATAACAATTGAGAAATGAATGGATTAGTTTTGAAGCAAAGGGTAAGTTGCCCTCCACTACTTATACTGTGCATCACTTTTACGCCGACGACAATCAATAAAAAAAAAAAAAGAATAACTTGTGAAAATAGAAAGGTAGCCAAAATAAGAGAGAAGTAAGGCGAGGGCAAGCAGTTAGCTAGCAAGTTGTGTTGTGGTGGTGATAATAGGTCATCTACAGCTATACAATACACTTAAGATACGTACTGTACACCAAACGTGAATACAGTTCGGTAAGTTCGTGAATATTAGGAGGAATATGATGTCATTGTTTGTTCATGAATCGCAGTGAAGATAATTCGAATATTTGTAAAGAAGAATACCTTACCTTGCCTTCCCTTGTTTTCTTTTAAATTTTATAGGCTGTTTGCTTTTGCTTTTTCCTTTCTGGTTACTTTTAGGTATCGTTATATATCACCTCTACGAAAAAGCAGAAGAAAAAAAGATGGAAAAGGAATTTGGTTTTCTTTCTCGACTCAACTTCATGCTACTACTACTAGTAGTCTATTATCATCACTACTGTACTACTACTACTCCTCGGTTGACGTGCCACTCACTCACTCCCAACTCACAGACAACCCTCCATTCCACACAAACAACAAGGAACAATGGTTTACAAGATACTAACAAACAATATTATTAAATGAAGAGGATCACCCGCCACTCACTCCACGCCACCTGTAAATATAACTTCCAAGTCTATCATACTTAAATTTTAATAGTACTACTTGAACAGAGAATTTTACGAGGTCGGGAGGAAATCCCGATGCGCCGCCAACTAACCTGATAATTCTATTTAATTAATCACAATCACATCATGTGTTAAGCCGATTTCTCACCTCTTAAGTGACTGCAAGTGTGCACGCAAACACGTTCCCTTCACACTCAGTCACACTCTCCGTATCATGTTCTTCGATCCACCCTGACCCTTCTCTCTCGCCTTTCTTCTTTACTTCCTCTATCGATTCCGCTTTGCGGTATCTACGGATTGTGACGTCACATGTGCAAAGTTTACATCTAATCCATAACACATGTACATAATTTATTGTAGTGCTAATCTAAGTTTATTATTTTTCAGAAAAAAAACTCATCATTAATCTATAATAAGGTTTGTTTAGATGAACTGGCATTTTCTGTTACATCTAATTAATGACACCTTTTCATTCATAATCACCCCTCCGCTCCGACCACGGCGTTTTCTTATCTTCATCGGGGTTCATAATTGCATTTTTTTAATACGACAACCAACTTAAGCATTAATTACTTTAGTATTACTACTTTTTTATACTGAAGTTTAGCATTGCCGCTCATTTATGGAGAAAAAAAAAAAAGAATCCGTAACTTTCATGATCCCACTAAAATAATATATCCCTCCTATTTTAATTATAAGTCGTTTTAGACTTTTTCACAATATTAGTTTAAAAAGACTAGTATATCCTTACTTTTTGTATTGGAAGAATAAAAAAGTAGGTAGACTTTATTGGTAAGATAAAAAGTAGAGTGTAATAACAATAATAATTAAAAAAATAGAAAGGGTAAAAGTAGGAAGATAAATAAAAAAGTCTAAAACGACTTATAATTTGAACATAATGCTAAAACCTAAAATGACTTATATTTAGAATAGAAGGGAATACTATTCTTACCAAAGAGAGAATGGATATGTTTATTTTGAACATAATATTTTAGTATATGTTTGCAATGGGGTTAATTTGACCCTAATGGAGGGAGAATTAAGAAAATTATAATACGAAATGTCAGCCAACGACAACTTTAAATCCCAAGGTCTTCCCCTGCAAAGGTTGAGAGTGTTATGTCTACATGTCTGTTAATTAGGATCGAGTTTCTCCTTACAGCTATTTGAAATTAGTTATTTAGACTTGGATTTTGTGCTATGTTGCAATAAAAACCTTAATTATATATATATATATAAAAAGTTTGTTGTGTTTCAATTTTAATTAACAAATTTTGTTCAATAAGTAGCAAAAATAGTTCGCGGATCTCAAAAAAGACTTTATAGTGCCTTTACATAAAGGTTTTAATAATGTTTGTTAGCTCTACAACCATTTAATCAATGGTTGAGATTAAACACCCAATACTACTAACCTTTTTCATCATTCTATTCCAGAAAAGAAAACAAGTTCATCGTTCTACCCAGTCGGCTTCACTTTCTTCTTCTCCTCACACCTTCAACCTCAGCTAGACTGCACCTTCTTCTTCTCCTCACCGTTGGCTGAGCTCGGTGACTTCGGCTTCTTCTTCTCACTGGCGAATTGAAGGTAAGCGGTTGAAATGTTGCCGTTGAATGCTGGTGCATGCTATAACTTGAGTTATTGTAGTTAATTTGCTCTTACCAACTGAGTGTCTCCCTGCCATTGGTTGCCGGTTACCTATCTGAGATCTGAGGGATTATCCGTCCATCGGACCTTGATTTTCTTATAAATTTGTTGTTACACGAGTAGAGTGTGCTCTGCGTGCGACCCTATGAACTAGATTACATATTTTGTGATATCCCTTTACATGTCACTACTCTTTTTCCTTTTAAATAGCATATAAGAACAATAGGCATATCAATTGTCATTGTCACTATTTTGTACGCCTTCATCCATCCGCCTGGCCAAATGGAGATGGTCTGTACTTGTGCTTGTTGTTAGAGCAGGCTCATGAGCTGGGGAATGTACAATGGCATAGTGTTTTTGTTTCTCTACTTATGTTCTGGTAAGATTCCCATGCGATACTGTGGCATTGTTGCACGTCTATAACAAAATCTATATTTCCTGATTAAGGAGATGATGATAGTGAAAAGGCTTTGCTGTTGTTGATAAATTTTAGGCCCATTTTGGAACTAGCTTGAAATTTGCAAAGGTGAATAGTTTAGAAATTTATATGGTTGATTTTGTATCACAAAGTAAAGCTGGAGATAACAAACAAAGAAAGCAAAATTTCCTCAAAGCCTACCTCGACAAACACATGATATAGGGGAAATATCAAACATAATTGACTGATTGTGAAGTGGTAACATAGTAAGAAGGCATAATGGTTTATTGGCATAATTGTCTCTTCTAAAGCTTGACACAATATATTGTGTTGTGTTATCAGATTTTTTTCCCATGCATAAAGAATTCACATTGGAGATGTTTTGTGATAAATATGCGAGAAAGAAAACTTTCAATATCTGGATACTCTCAAACGTAATAGATTCAAAGAGGTAGAGAAGATAGCTAAATTCATTGTAAGTTGCAAGTACATTTAAAGTTTGGATATTAATCTTTTGATCATATTTATGTTGTTTAATGTTTATGCAACTGCAGGTGAGTATTGTTGATGAATACATTGTATCTTTGACAAGTACATCATTCAAGAATAAAAACTGGAATATAGAAACGGTGCCGATTCAAGATGATGGAATGATGGTTCTCAACCATTCATGCAGTTTATATAGATGATAGCACAATTTTAGTACCATAATAATGCAACATTGATGCAACATTTTTTAGTTGAACTCAACATTCAGTTTTGTTAGTTAAATTCTTTAGTGAAAACAGTGATAGATACCTATATCTTACAATAAGTATACCATTTCTATACTTTTATTTTTATGCACTTGATGTTCGAATGTAATTCAAATTTTGTAAGACATTTAGTCACAATTGAAATTAATTTTTAACTTCAAGAAATTCATTTCCAATTGTTTCATCTTTTTGTTGAGCTGTGGATATGCATGTGCAAGGTAATAATTTTATATTCATTTCCATGTGACAGGTTAATATTTTCCATGTGACAAGTTAACATTTTTCAAGTGACAGGTTAACATTTTTAAGTGACAGGTTAACCATTTACCAATGACACTGACTCGACAGATTTTAGGGTTTGTGGTGTAGGGATTAGTAGACCCTTCACTACAAACCCTAAAAATGCCTTCGACGTTTTTAATGTTTTCTAGGGTGGATTTGGAGTGGGTTTATGGTGTAGGGTAGTATTTTCGGGCATATGTACGAGCTACAATCTCTTTTTCTTTTTTAGTTTCAAAATTATATGCCAGTCATATGGAAATAATTATGCCATAAATTTACATAATACTAGCCATGTTGTTATATCATTAATATGTAAAAACTACTCAATTCATTTTTAACTTTCCAAATAATAGGTTAACCATTTACAAGTGACAAGTTAACCATTTATGATTGACAGGTTAAGCATTTACGATTGACATGTTAACCATTTACGATTGACAGGTTAACATTTTTCAAGTGACAGGTTAAACATTTATTATTGATAGGTTAATCATTTACGTTTGACAGGTTAACCATTTAAGCTTGATAGGTTAACCATTTAAGCTTGACAGGTTAACCATTTAAGCTTGACAGATTAACCATTTACCAACGACAGGTTAACCATTTAGCTTGACAGGTTAACCATTTAAGCTTGACAGATTAACCATTTACCAACAACAGGTTGACCATTTAAGCTTGACAGGTTAACCATTTAAGCTTGACAGGTTAACTATTTAAGCTTGACAGGTTAACCATTTAAGCTTGACAGGTTAATCATTTAAGCTTGACATATTAACCATTTACCAACGACAGGTTAACCATTTACTAGCGACAAGTTAACAGTTTTCAAGTGACAGGTTAACTATTTACCAGTGACAGGTTAACCATTTGTCAGTGATAGGTTAATAGTCTTCAAGCGACACGTTAACAATTTACCAGCAACTGGTTAAAAGTTTTCAAGAGATAGGTTAATGGTTTTGAAACCATAGGTTAACGATTTTCAAACCACTGGTTAAGGTAGAAATGCAATGAGTGTTTTAATCACAATCATTCAAATAAATTAAAATAGATCCAGTGGTCAATACTTAAGCCTTTATATAAAGGCAAATAAATAGACTTTACACCGGTCCTTTATAACTAATTTTTCTTAATTTCTAAAATAACGTTTATTAAATTATGATTCTCTTTTTTTTATAAATGGCTGGAAGACCAGCTTACAAGGTGATAGATTAAATTATGATTCTCTGCTTTAAGCTAGCGGATATTGAAGTTGGTAGGTCATTTATAGATATATTATATAATAGAAAAATGAAGCATTCAAAAGGAAACTATCAAATGTAGCAGATGTTCACAATATACAACGAGAATAAATAAATTAAATTATGCTGGTTGTTTTTAGTTTTCGAGGCTGACACGATATGGAATATAAGTACCAAACTAATAGTGCTTCTCGTATCCGAAAAAAGCATGGAGTTCAACATAAGAACCTTAATTAATTTATTAATCTAACGGGACGGCTGTAGTGCATGGTTCCGATGGATGTAGATGTGAATTAAGTACAAACGAATGTGCATGGTATCTATCTATCTACCTATCTATCTATCTTGCTTTGCTATCTATCGCTAACTAGCTGACTATAAAGATCGAGAAGAGTGGATAATCATGCATGCTGCGCATTAATAGTTATGCACCTTTTCTCTTGATTACTTACTTAAAACATTAACGGGTCGTTTGCGTAGGAGGTAATAGAATTCTAATTCTTGGAATTGAAATAATTCCACTATTAGGTTAAAGGAATTTGAATTCCAAGAATTTTGATAACTGCCACATTTTGGTCTTATCTTGGGAATAGTATTCCCTGATTTTTAGCTAGGAATTGCAATTCCAAGTGAGTTGTCTCCTTCCATGACTTCGTGGTAATTAGTTATAAATACAAATATTTTTAAAATTTCCACTAATATAAATGCAACTAATTATTTATCTCCTATTTTTATCTTACACTTTTTTCTCAAACTTGTTATTCTTCAAATTTTGCTTCTGTTTCAAATTCATTTCTAGGTGACGCTTTATCTTTTTATTTTGAATAAATTTGCTATTTATTTATTTGGTTTGATTTAGGTACCACGGTTCAGGTATGAAAGTTTACATTGTTATTTTTATTATTTTTTGTGTAGAATGCTTTACTACATTTGAATTCTTTGTAATATTTTTATGGGCTTTTGAGATCCGGTTTACTTAGTAAACGAACTAGTTTATATTAATCACATACATATTACATGCTAATATATAATATGTTTAATGTTTCCTTTTACATTCTACATGCTCAATAGTTACAAATTTATATTCATAATATCACTTTAATGTTATCCAGAAAATTTAAATAGAATTAAAAAGAAATTTTAAAAATAATTTATTGACTTATTTTTTGGGTTCTTATAATTATGACAAGTAAAATTTATCGTTATTTATCAAAAATATTTTTACAAATTCTCAATTTAATTTATATAATTAAAAGTTCAACATACAACTAATAATAATGTGTTAATTGTCACTAATTTATTAGTAACTTGATTCTTATTCCGAGTCTATTCCTATCATTATTCTGGCAACCAAACAAAGACACCATCAAATTCCATGTATTGATATCATAACAACCAAATGGTGGCATATTCTATTCTCGAAATTCTATTCCAGAATGTGATTCCAAGAATTAACATTCCATGAACCAAACGACCCGTAAGGGTTGTTTGTTTTGTGCGGAAGAAATCGGGAATTGAAATAAACGACCTCAGTGGATGATGGCTGCTGGTCAATATTCACTGGTTACCAATCAATGTTCATTAATCATCTGTCAATAAGCATATGTCATCGGTCGAAGTTTACCGAAAAAAAAAGAATATCATTCGCTAGTAGGGGTGGAGAATCGAGTTAGAAGATTTTGATATAACCTCATTCTCATTTCATTTCAATTTACCTTTCCTAAAAATAGAAATATGTTAAAATTAACAGCAGTATCGATTCCCTTCCGATCACCCAAAACAAACAACGCCCCTAAAATTAATAAAGACTGTATCAGGTCAACCAACCCCTTAGTAGAGTAGTTATTACTTTAGTTTCTAAGAAAGAGAGAAAAAAAAAAGAACCTACAACTACAAGTCATCTCATGCATGTTCCCTAACTCAATGCAAACAATGATTGTGCACACTTATATGTAAATGACAACTAATTCATTATCGGGAACGCGTTATATAATTAATCTTAGTTGTGGGGTTATAAATTCATAATATAAGAGATCGTGATCTGGTTATAAATTGAGAGAAAATCATTACCGAACCTCACTATATATCAATAAATGACCAATATGCATATAGTACAGCTCCTCCACTCTACTGATAATTATAACCACTAACTAGCAGCTAGCTAATCCAAAGCTAATTAAATAGTTTCATTTCATGGTCCCAAACTCAAATTATCACACTGAATCAACATACATATCACATATTATATGTATTTGTTATATTTTTAATAGGCGTGATTATTCTGATTAATTAATGATGACGAAAAACCTATACATTAATTTACACGTTCGTTTCACGGATGAGTTATATGTTCGGTAAAGGGGGTGTTAAGGTACGTAGGGTTGGCAACATGGTCACTCTTTTTGGGATATACAATTTGAACACAAAACTGAATGTTAGGTTTGTATATGGGAGTAATTGTTACAATAAATGAGTAATTTACTTGATTTTATCAGAGTACGTAAACTATTGTTAACAAAAAAAAAACTACCATTATAACCCTTCCATTTTTCTGTTGTGTTAGTATTTTGTGTCTCATCATCACCATTGCCGGTTAGAGTTATTCTCGATACCACTTCATTACCAACCTACGTTTTCAAGGAGAAAAGGGTGTATCCCTCCTTCTAGACTAAATCTTTTCCTTTTTTCTTGTTTTGTCTTATCAGCATTGTTGGTTTTAGTTCTCAACAGAATCTCACTACCTAACTAATAAAGAATGTGTATGATAGCTTATTAGGCTGAGTTGTATGATTAGAGGATTAAAACACACTTTATGTGCCCTTCTAGTTCTTATGTGTGTCGATATTGTGAGTTAGGTCCACGTATTACGAGTAGATTTAAATGACTTTAACATCTAAAAGTGTCAAAATAACTCATAACATTCAAAAGTTAGTATGAGCCATTAGGTAAGAGTAGGCCTCTATTCTTAACTTATTACCACACATGGCTCATTTTTTTTTCTCATTTTATGATGAAGGTGGATATTAGAAGTTTAGAAAGCAAAATATAATATTTCGAGTTTTTTATGTTGAAATATGAAAAAAATGTATGAACAAAAAGAATAAGAATCGATTTGTGGATCATAAAAAATACAATGTGTAATATATTGAAAAAGTGATAAAACATTAAACATTTTATAATATTGGAACATGAAGGAGTACTTTTATTAGTGTAGGGTTAATGTAGGACTCATTTGTATCTCAGAGTTATAAAAGTAAACTTAAATGATGTCCAACTTATTTGCATGTTTATATAACGGGTGTGTTCGATCCACTGCGTCGTAGGGCGTTTTTCACTATTTCTTTAAATGTCAGGTCACTAATCCAACAACTGATAACATATCAACCCGAGTATTATGAATAAAGAAACAGTGTACTTCAAATGAATATAAGATAATGTGGCGCTACTTAATTACAAAATCCCAAGTGAGGTTATCACGTTATTTTTGTGACAAAAGAATAGTTCAACCACTTATATCCATATACTTTTATCCCTGTATTTCAGGATCGAGGATGGCAAGATGCACGCACTTATTAAGATCGAATTAAAATCTCGATCTACTTACTTTATGCAAAAAAGGTGAATCCCTTTCATGATCTCACTAGTAGCTAGTGACCATGAGCCGGTCACTTCCTAACGGATATGATAAACAAATTTAGAGGTGTTGTATATGTAACACTATTGTTAATTCACCGCTTTATATTTCTCTTTGTCCCCTTCATCATGATACATTACCATGTGGACTGTTCCTGGATGATGTATATTTTAAGAGAAAGTACATACTAATTTTCTGATTTCTTTATTCGTTATATGTATAAGTAAATTCGAACGCGGGTGTAACATAAGTTGTTATATAGATATAATTGCTTAAAATATATTAATTACTACTATTGGAAGAAACCGGCAATTATATAAATGCAACTTGGACAAATAGTACTATCTTACTAAATGAAACGCTGACTTCCAATACTCATGTTCTGAACCGGGTGAAGTAAATTGAATCTGTAGCGGCGAGGAGGAAGAAATAGTTAGGTGTATTATTTAACATAATGGAGTAGTATTTTTCCTTGAAGAAAATATTATACTTGTATTTAATTTGAAGAAAAATATGTAATTAATAATTAGATCGGGGAAGCAGGCGAAATTTTCGGGGTTGTGAACATACGCGATCTGTTACTCTTCGTTGAATTATCTGTATGTATTATTAGTATTAACGACTACTAGATAGTGTGCACAACTAAAGTGAGTGTGTATTACTCATAAACTCAACAAGTGTCACACTATACTATGTCATAATGAGCTGGTCAGCTTCCATGATTAGAAGCTAGCTAGCTAGCTATTGCGTGATTATTACGTACATTATGATATTTAATATATAATCATACTGAATTAATTAAGTTGTGGGTTTGGTGACTTTGGTCACTTCCCGGATGAAACAGTAGTAATATCGGCTCAGATTTAAAATTCTGCCAATTTATAAAATACGATTTTCGACGGTTGATTTATGTTTTCTTCTAAGAAGGTGATACAAATTGACTGACTCAAATTACAACACTTTCAATCTATTTTATTTTGAAGAAAGAACCTTATTAATGGTTTTTTTAGACTCCCTTAAGGTCATCATTGAAGCAAGGCTTTTCAAACAATCATGATTTTAATAAAGTAATTAATAAGTCCAGCTGGTCTCATACATGCTGATCATTTACTTAAGTTCGTTTTATTTTACAGAAACATGCATGTTATGTATTGGTTGGAAACGTGCATCAGTACTACTACTACTACTAATAGTACTACCAAAAAAAAAAAAGTAAGATGATTGGGGGCGGTGGTGGCGCCTTAGGTCTAAGCTAGCCAAGTATACGTGTCGAATTTTTATGGTAATTAACTTTACATTAATTAATCAAATTGATGAGGTATTAGATTTTAAAAAAGAAAATTATCTAAATGTCTAAGAGATGAGAGACATAAGGAGGGTGAGTGACTGAGTGATCGAATTATACTAGGTGCGCTGTCGTAATGTGGGACGTCTACTGGGTATAGTTCTAATTAGTAAATACTTTGATTACCAGTCTCATCAGAAGACAAAGAGTAGTACTATTAACGCACTGTTTGTTTCACACGGAAAGTGAAGGGTAGGGAAGTAAAAATTGGGACTCCCCTTCCCTTCGTTTGTTAGACGAAAATTATACTCCCTCCGTCCTGAATTGACCGTCCTGTTTGTTTTATGACACGTTTTTCCACTTCAATATTAAGCATATAAGATAAAATAATTTTATAAAACTAAATTTTGTAACATATAGTTTATCATGTAAGGAATCATATGTAAAATTTAAATTTTCAAAATTTATTTATCTTATATGTTAAAAATTGAAGTCAATTGACATGTCCAAATAGTAAACAAGACGGTCAATTCAGGACGGAGGGAGTAATAGGGATAGGGAATTCAATCCGATAAATTCCCCTGGTTTTGCTGATTTTCTTTCCCGTACAATACTTGCGGGAATGACCGAAATGACCAAGTTTTTTTTTTAAGAAACTTTCTTATTAATATGACCAACCTTTTGTGCATATATATATTTTGTGTTGAAAAATTATTTTCGGTGTGGTACTTATAAGTAAATTGTAATATATTTTATTTTACACGAAGCCAAAAGTTTATACCCAACCATTATTAGCAGTGAAGTATCTTAAATTATTTTTAAAGTGCTACAATATCTTAAATATAATGAGCTATTATCAAATTATTTAATAATACTTAATTTTAGTTTGGTGTACATCGTATATATTAATAGGAGTGTAAAAATTTGAAGATTAGCTTGAAATATTTTAACATAATGCGTTCGGACTTCGTAGTTCTTTGATATAAATGTGGCATTTTTGAGTTTGGCATTTTTGATAAAAAATGTCAAACCGCCACCTTCGAACAACAATTTTCAAAACAGCTACAAATATACTAGCACAAAACAACCACAAAATAACTAACAATTTATGCTACAAATATAATGAATACTGTAAACAGAGACGGAGTCAGAAAACTGTAATTAAGGGGGCGAGAATATTTTAATAATATTAATTTAAATTTTCAATATTTATAATTATATTTTAAAAATGATATTATATATTAAATTTGACACAAAATTAAATTAAAATTGAAATATATAGATTAATATATTATAAATTAGTTTATTTTCCCTTTTTATTTTTAGTTCTTTTTATAAAGATTGGTATATAAATTATAAATTAATAAAAATAGTATAGAACAATAGTTTTAAACTAGTAGTGTTTTTCTAAGTTGTTTATTAAGATACGGATAAATAGTCTCTTAAAACTATTACTATCTATCAATTCTAATAAAATAGTATTCTACAAGGAAAAGAGCAAACTAATAATAATTATGATGTAAACTTTCAATTATATCAAAATTATTAGAGTACAAAATATTTGTAGTATATTTCAGAAATAGCAATTATAAGTATTCAACTTGCTAAGTAATGATTAATTATAAAACTGTTTGTACAAACTATTATGGTTTGGCAGAGTATCAAAGTTATTATATGTTTTTTTACCGTGCTTAATAATTAAAGAATAATTGTATATGCTAATATACGTTGTTTTTCATTTCTTGGCTTATCCAGTATTAAATTTAAATTTATATTTTTGAATTTCATTAAGTAATATTTAATTGAATAGAATATATTGTTTTAACTACAAATATATGTTTAAAATAAATATTTTATCAACAATTAAACAATATATAATAATAAAATAATAAGTGATATCTGTACATATATATTCGCTTACAGTTAATTATTTTATTATTAGAAAGAATTGCTTTTTCATTTCAATGATATTATTTATTCCATTAAAAATTAAAATAATCTTAAGTATTAATACATTTGAAATGTTATATGAAATACTAATATATAATCCATAAAATTGTATTTTTATATATAATATCTAATATATTTGCTCTAAATACAATGGTTTATTTCTTTATTTTTTCAAATATATGTAAAAACATTATTTATAAATTAATATGTATACATATTATTAATTAATTGTCACTAAAAAATAACTAAAGAATATTAATTATTAAAGGCTATAATTGATTATCTACATATATTTTAACTTTATTAACAAAAAATTGTTTTAAAATGTAATATAAATTTTTTTATTATAACAACGAAAACGGTAAACGCACTGGACAAAACTAACTTATTCAAAACAGCCAGACGAAACTGCCGCCTGCCGAACACTAGTTTTCAAAACAGCCACAAAACAACCAGCAAAACTACCACAAAACAGCCAGCCAAAACAACAGACCAAAACAACCACAAAAAAGTCAAGCCGAACGCAGCCAATATAATTTGTTAAGATAATGAGTAATTATATAACTTAAAACAAAAAATGAGATCTTCTAATTATAGCTCTATAATAAAACCAGGTAAATAAATAATTGAAGAAACAAACATATTATTTTTGTTTCAAAACTACACAATCATTCGTGTATTTATTCTCATACATAACCAAACAACCTACATATCCCTACGAACAGAACGAGTCTTCGTAGCTGCTCCAATATTTGGATAATTCGATACTGCAAAAGGCGTCACCCGATGGACCTTGTAAAAAAAGCAGTTGTCGCTAACGTTGTCTACCATATCTGGATCGAGAGATGCAAGCGGGTCATGGCTAACCAGATCAGAGATTCCTCTCTCATAATTTCTGACATCAAGGCAGCTACCAAAGCGATCATTTGGACAATGAGTCACACCTCCGGAGACCAGGAATGGTTAGATTGGTTTCTTTGCTCTAGAGACACTTTTGTCATTTTTGTAGGTTGGGGAATTTTGTATATGTCTCCCCCTATTGCCGGCTCACTGCCATTTTTATAAATTGCTAGGAAATGTCTGTGTCTCCCCCCCTAGAAACTATAGGCCGAAGTTGGTATCCGATACATAGGGTATGTATCTGCTTTTGTATTTATACATCTTACTCATTTCTTCAAAAAAAACTACATATTTTCTCATATTTTTTTTTCACATTCTCCTTGTTTCCATTCTCATCCCCTGTCTCATTTCCCTATGGTTTGTTTGCCTAATTGTATAGTACTGTTAAAAGAGAAAAGATTAGCAAAATTTTATATTGTAATTTCTCGACATTCATCGTGCTTTTTTGTACACCAGAGTCTATATTGCTATGCACTACATTTACTCTAGTTGTTGGTGGTTAATTATTGATCATAAACATGCATGCACGCACACTACGGTTATAGTGCTAGTAGTAGTTTATACAACGTCATTAATTTTCCACCGCACCCACCGGCATTAGTATTTTATTTATTTATCTGTCTATATAAAACTGGCCAGTGGGTTAAGAAAAAGAGTAGTACTAGTACTGATGTTTTTATATTATGATGGTGAAGAATTTCGGATGAGCAGAAAATTGCCAATTATTGCAATCATCATGAACTCCTTTTTTTGCTATGGAATTAAAGTGGGGGGTCCAATCCTATGCACTTAAATATTTCCGGCCCAACAAAAAACTGAAAAAAAAAAGAGTGATCTGAGACACTACTGTGACAACTTTATTTCAAAAATAAATAAATACTACTGTCACGACTCACACCTAAAGTCTAAGGTAGTACCTGAAAAAGGAAAATGAAAAATGGAAAAGAATCTGTAGTGGTGGTAGAGAAACAAAGAACAACAGATAGAGAGAGTAGTGGGAGGGAGGCGCAAATTCCGTGGGTTCCAGCCTTGCACTCTTAACTTGCGCTTTTTTCATTCATTCATTCATCTATCAATCTATCTATCTCTGAGATGATGATCAAATAAGAGATAAAAAAAAAAAGAAAAAGAGAATTGAGATTCGGTTGGCTTTCAAGCAAACTCCCCCAACCCAACCCAAAACCAAACCAATCCCCGCATTACTTCTCCTCAACGACTCTCTTTCTCTCACTGTTACATTGCATACATCCCCCAACTCATGTGGTGTGGCGAGGCTGGCTTAACTTGCTTGCTTGCTGGCCGCTATAATCAAACCTCTTTCTTTTTTTTCTTGACCCCTTTAATAAACTTTATTATTATAATTCCAATATAGTGGCCTGGCCTGACAGGAATCATATTTATATAAGAAAACAAGAAAAAACAATAATGATCATGATCATCATATCATCATCGACTTCTCTACTCTTCTGCTCTTCCAACTCCCAAGCTTGGAATAAGAATAGAATAAGATTATAGGAATATAATTTAGCGTTACTTACTAGACTTCCCAATCAATCCCAAACCGCCCCTCCACAACACCACCACACCTGCACACATACATAACATATCATACACTACAACACACTCTTTTCTTTTATACTCCAGTATATATACTTGCTCATTTCTCGATCTTGTCTACAAGCATCATAATTAACAATCACTTCTCTTCTCTCCAAAAAAAATTACCAAACAGTTCTCTGCCAGCCTTCCCCCCAACTCCAACAACGACATCACTAATCTTCCCCCACCCTTTCCTACTTAGTTACTTATATCTGTCACTCCCAACCCAATCTCATCCTACCTTCAATCAACAATTCACTGAATTCTTCTCCTTTCATAGATAATTAATTCCAGTACCACCAAAACTAACTCATCACTTCATGACTATGACGATCAAAGGCAAGAGGACCAAACGTCCACGCCCAACTTCTCCTTCTCATCCCATCACCTCTGCCGCCCTCGCAGCCGTCTCCGCCGCCTCATCTGCCTCCAACACCACCACCTCCACTCCTCTCCATCATCATGAACCAGACCAGCTACTCCTCCCACACGTCTCCCCTGCAGTCACCGCTCCAACAACATCCTCCACCGCCACCAACTCCGCTGATTGCGCTCAGGTCAGCAGCAGGAGCAGTGTCTCAGCTGTAACAGAGGAGGAAGAAGATATGGCTAACTGCTTAATCCTACTAGCACAAGGTACCGCCTCATCCTCCTCTCCTATCCACCGTAATAACAAAGCCCAGAAACTATCCCGTACTCAGCAACAGATTCCATTAATACTACTCCAACAAGAAACGCAACCGTTGCTCCCGTCTTTTGCCAATACAAAGTCAACGCCGGCTGCTGAACCGTCTGTTAATTACGAGTGCAAGACGTGTAACCGTTGCTTCCCGTCTTTTCAAGCCTTGGGTGGACACAGAGCAAGCCACAAGAAACCAAAAGCCGTCGCCGCGGCAGCAGCAGCAGTAGCGGAAGAGGAGGAGAAGAAATTATTATTATTAACAGGAACACCAACCGGTCTCTCTTTATCATCTAATAACGATCAACAAGAGCACGACATATAACCACTACTACCACCACCAGTAGTAGTAGTTTCCAACTACTCACTGATCATCACGATATGATGAACACCATGGCGAGAGGAAGCTCATCAACAACTCTCTCACTCCAAATCGGATCCTGTGTCACTCCAAATACGGCAACGAAACCCAGTAAGGTTCATGAGTGTACAATCTGTGGAGCGGAATTCTCATCTGGACAAGCTTTAGGAGGTCACATGAGAAGACATCGACCTTTAAATCCAACAGGAACGACCGTAGCCACTTCATCTGCTGTACCTGCCGCGCAACAAACTAGTCCGACAAGGAGTAATTTGTTGTGCTTGGATTTGAATCTTCCGGCTACTGATTCTACAGATGAGGAAATTATAAGTCAGCAACAAGAAGCTCAACACCCGAAGTTTGTATTCTCGTCGAATGAGAAAACGTTGGTGTTCTCGGGTACTGCTTCGTTAGTGGATTGCCATTATTGATTGATTGATTCATGATTCAGGCCGGGGAGGATGGAAATTGGAAATTGGACGATGGTTGATTAATTCCAACAACGATCGATATTGTTATTGATCTCCTTTTTTATTAATTTTTTTTTACACTTCAATTAATCTGATTTTTTACTTTAATTGGTTGGATACTGGATACTGTAATTTCATTCAAGATGAAAATCGAATTGATAATTAATTGACACATAGTTTACATTAGAAATTTTATCTTCCTTTTATTAGCTCATGGGTTGCGTTGCGTTGCGATCCTCGTGTATATCATCAAATACATTACATTCCAGGCGATGATAACAATTTGACATCGAACTATAATTCTATATACAGGGTCGTTTTTTTGCTTTTCCATTCTACGCTCCAGAGAAACTAATCTTTTTGTTGTTTTTTCTTTACGATGAGGATGAGGGTGAATTCCTGTCCACGCGAAATTGAAATTAATTACCTCGTGCGCATATTTAAAAACAAAAATTCAGGTGGTGGAATTTTGATCTTTCCATTTTTGGGTGCGTGAAAGTTAAAAAAAATGGTGTACCGAACCGAACGAACATGGGATGGAAGAAACGGATCAGATGAGGTTGATTGATTGATGGTGTAGGAAAACTACTGGAATTGGTTGGAATCCAACTAAGTAAGTGCTTGGAATATATTCCAAATTGAATATGAAAGCAATATGTGGGTTGGGTTGGGTGCAGTAGACTTGTAATAGTAGTAGAAGACTAGACAGATAATTAGTAGTGACAGTAGTGGTGTTGTGTAAGCCAAGTATGATACAGTAGTAGTAGTTTGCATTCTAGGCCACCAAAAACAAAACAAAAACAAAAGTAAAGAGAGTACAGGCAATCATGCCATTAGAGTTTTTTCTTTTATTAGTTGTTATGTTATGTTAGTAGTTTTGGGTAGGCTGGCTGTCTGTTTGTCTGCCTCTCTCTCTCTCTGTCTGTCTAGCTGGTTGGCCGGTCAGACCACCACACCCGATGATCGAGTTGGCCTCACTCACATACATAAAGCACACTAACTAAAAAGCAGGTTCTAATTTCATCATCTTGTTCTTGTTTCCCCCAAACTCTCCCTCTAACCTCCTCTTTAATTAGTTACACTTTTTTTCTTTTTAACAAATTAATTAATAGTATAAATCTCAATGATTTTGTCCTCCTCTCTCTCTTTCATGTGGAACTAAATTTGATGGTCAGTTTGATAGGATAAGAGAAAAAGGAAATAATGTAAATTATACTCCCTCCGTCCTGAATTGACCGTCCTGTTTACTATTTGGATATGTCGTTTGACTTCATTTAACATATAAGATAAATTAATTTTGAAAACTTAAGTTTTGCATATGATTCGTTATATGATAAACTATATTTACAAATTTTAGTTTTATAAAATTATTTTATCTTATATGCTTAATATTGCAGTGGAAAAACGTGTCATAAAGCAAACAGAACGGTCAATTTAGGACGGAGGGAGTACTAGAAAGAACATGATGGCGTTTACGGTTAGAAAGTGTTCTTTGCACATACCTCTTTCAACCAATAAAATACTAGCTGAAGAGCAACAAAATAGGAAACAAAAGGATTTATAGGATGTGGGTTTGTTTATTCAATCTGCAGTGATGAACAGTATCAATGAATTAATTAACAGAAATTAATGTAGTTAAGTTTCCTAGGACGATTCTTTTCCGTTCGGCGGGGTTGTCTTCATCTTGAATTGTACTACACTACTACTACTACCTAGCTAATCTAGCTAATTGTAGTTTCATCGCGTAGTACTACTACTACTAGCTAGTAATTAATGATCACCATGTACTATAAATGATTAGAGCAAGCATAATGTAGTTGTCTGTCTTTCAAAATTAATCCCCCACTTTCTCTTAAATTGGATTCTTTGATTACACGAAATTCCAACTCAAATCCATGAAGTGGATACCTTTATCCCCCGCCCCGTGAAACATGCAACATGTAGTACCCCTCTTCCTCGTCGGCCACTACCACATGATCATGCATCGATCATCACTATCATACACCTCCTAGCTATAATACTATTAAGTTGAAACATTCATTAATTCCAACCTGGTCATAGAATATACTCCACTCTAATTACTATAATCACTACCTACTAGTACTCTACTACAAGTAGTTTTTTTTTAAAAAAATTTAATTAGTACGTAGTATTTGATTAATTTGTTTTATATATGAAGAATATTGTACACCACAAAGTAATATTCGTCTTATTTGGTAGCGCGCTAGGCAACCTGCAGAAATTACTAGCCATATATATATATGGGCTAGACTAGAGACAAATAAACACGACATTATGAAGAAAGTTACTACACATGCCTAGACCTAACAATTTCGTAATTGCCTGGTTGACGTTAATCTAATTAGAGCTGCCTAACCGAGTCATTGATTTCGTCAGGTGACTTAATATTTTACTATACTATGTTACCCAACTAGATACCCAATTTACTCTCATAACTCAATTTAATATATATTTAGGCCCAGTTCGTGACCAAAAAAAGGCAACCCGTAAGGCCTTTTCTAAATGACTTAAGCGATTCGTTGCCTAAGTCCGTTCTCTAACAATAGCCGTACTGCAACTACTTCAACGGAAGGCAACATTATTAATTTCGTGATAGATTTGTGTGTGTAATATATATTTCACTGTGATGCAATTGCACATCGGTACCAGTGCAGACTAGGGGTGAGCAAACGGCAACCGAAATAACCGTTCTTTTTTCGGATTCGATCATCGTATTTTTTAACCATTTTATAAAAGTTCGGTTATTTTGGTTAAAACGGTTATCAGTAATAAAGTACGATTCGGTTAACGGATATTAAAATTTAAACTTCGGTTATCCGCAATAACCGAACTTTTATAAATTTTAATTTTCTTAACCCAATAATTTTATTTGATATTTTACTTTAGGTTTTGATTATTTCGGTTAATTCAAAAGGTTTGGGTTTTTTTGGTTTTTTAGGAAGTTCGATTATTTCAGTTATTTTAAAAAGTTCAGTTATTTTAGGAACTTCGGTTATTGGGGCGGTTAACGGTTATTAGTGTAACACAAAAAACGGTTATCGGTTAAAACGGATATTAGTATTAAATTCGGTTATAACCGAAATAACCGAACACCGTACTTTATTTTAAACTTCGGTTAACGGATATCCATTTTAACCGTTTGCACACCCCTAGCGCAGACCATGGATGTTACACGTTTGTTCCGCCTGCCTGCATGCATAAACATGTGAACCTATTGTGCTAATATTAGATCATGCACAAATAGCATTGCTTCTTCCACTGTTATCATTATTTTGTGTTACACATTATTTATTGTTTATAAACTATGAATATATATAAATATATATATATATGTAATTTTAATGTATTAATTGTAAACTAAATAAATGTTGTCAAATAGTAATTATGATATGTAAATATTGTTTTAATTAAATAATGTAATACGGACTATAGAAAATTTATGTTACACATTTAATAATAGTTTTATGAATATGCATATATGTTATATATGAAATTATGATATTTAAATATTAGTAAATATTGTTTTAATTAAATAGTTAGTTATATGTATTATAGAAATTTTATGTTACACATTATTTATTAGTTATATGAATATATATGTTATATATGCAATTATGATATATAAATATTAGTAAATCTTATTTTTATTAAATAATTAGTAAAATTTGTATTATAGAAATTTTATGTTGCACATTATTTATTATTTATGTTAAAATCAACATATATGTTCTGTTTGTAATTAAGATAAATAAATATTGGTAAATAGTATTTTAATTAAATATTTGTAAATTGTACTATAGTACTTCTAATATGTTCATGTATAGGTAAATTAACATATTACATTTAATTTTTTAATGAATCTAATTATACATTAAGCTGTTGAAATAAGCTTAACAATGACAAACACATTATCGGATTATTTAAAATAAGTTAATGTATTTTAAACTAATTATATCAGCTTTCAGCTTATCTAATCAGTCATCAACTATCAACTATCAGCTAGTTCACGAACTGGGCCTTAGTATCTAGTTATATATGATTTTTAAGTAGTACATATACATGAAAATCTCTTCTAATTAACCGGTCATTAATTCTACTCATTTATGTGTTATTGAATAGATATTACGTTACATACATATTCTATCAAACCTACACATGATACATTATTAGGTAAGGGAGAAGTGAGGTCTTGTCTATATTTAGCTAGTGAAGATATATAATGATGTCCACTCAGTGCATTGTCGTATTCGGAACATCTCTTTGTTACAATGAGATTATCTAATCAATTAATTTCTGAAAATTATAGACAATACTGCTTGCTGACTGTTGTTATGAAAGAAAAAAAAAACTAAAATCCTCATGTGATTCTCATTTTAATGAAATATCCGCAGCCAAGTGACGATTTTTTTTTCTGCTTGAAAAAGATTGAATATTATCCATACCTGTTACTAAAAAATAGATTCTTAAAATCCAAAGAGTGTTGTGTTGTACTTATCCATGAATGAGTGAAGTGTACTATATAGCTCACTCCCATCAGCTGATTAAAAGACATTATTATGCATGGGGTATGGGTATCTCAACATCGATAGCTTTTGTAAGTAGACCCCGCCACAAATCAGCATCCCAGCATGGACGCATCTCGAAATAGTAGTAGTAAGTGGATATATGATCCAATAAGAACATACCATAAATGCATAATATCTAAATTAAAGTACAACCACAAACATATATCGATCCCAAACCTGATGCTCATCGCTCCTTCATATCCTCATCAGTTACTACTACTCTTCAATCTTTCCGCATCATTCATTAGTGTTGTGTTGTGTTTTGTCATCAGCAGCTGACAGTACATACGTAGTAGCTAGTCTATACTCTCTACCATTTCCATCTGTAACACCGCCACTTGCTTCAATCACTTGGCTCCCCGCTCTCACTCTCAGCTTGCCAGTACTGGTCACTCGGGAGGGAGTCGTGTGTTTACTCTCTAATTTTGGATAATATCTGCTTGTGGCCCTTATTGGTTTTAATTAACAGCGCGCGGCCTGGTTAATTGAATTGGTGTTGCTATTGCTACTCATTTGTCGCTTCTACAAAGTGTCAAAAACACTAATGAAAATATTCACCATGTATGTGCTCCGTGCAGGAGCTTATATAGATCTAAAAAAAAATATACATTCAACACGTCCATCAAACTACCACCTTTCATTATTTCCATATTAACCAACAAGAGGTGGAATAACCACTTATAATGTATAAATATTAAACCCATCATTTTTGAAGATTAATTGTGGAGATTATAAATCTAGTGTTTGATGGAATTTAGAGCTTATGGTTGTCTCATTTAAGTGTCAAAATCAGGTTTTGGATCAGGTTAAGCTCAACCTGAATCAGAACCCAACTCGAAAATAGTCTAGATCAACCTTAACCGAACCTGAACCCGATCCAAAAATAGTTTAGGTCAATCCAAATCTGATATGAAAAATAGTTTAGGTCAATCCAAACCCGACCCAAAAATAGTTTAGATCAACCTGAACCCGAACTCGATCCGAAAATAGTTTAGGTCAATCCAAGCCCAACCCGAACTCGAAGTGGGTTATATTTCTTCGACCCAAACTCAAAGTGGGTTATATTTCTTCAACCCGAACTATAAACGGGTTGACCCGAATCCAACCCGTTTTAAAATTTCTATTTAATTTTTAAAAAATTGATTATTTAATAACTAAATATAATACTTCAATATTAATTATTATGTATTACATTTAATCATGATTTGTTGATTAAATGTTTAGTTTAATTACAAATTAATTAGTAAACACTAAGTTAAGTCATTAAATATAACATATTTTCTATTTTGTTTTCCATACTCTCGGGTTACGGGTTGACGGTTCAATATAAATCCAAAATGGGATTCAATGACCCAATCCGAACTCGTCCCAAAAATCTTAACCTGAACCTGACTTTTTACGGGTCGGTTCCAAGTCAGGTTTTATCAAGATTGACATTCCTAGCTTCAAAAATTAAGGAAGTGATCAATCTATAGTTACTGCCCACACATTACTTATAACGTCAACAAACTTTGCCAATCTATATACTTACCTCTTCAACATTTGCAAGCCCTGAAAATGATACTATAGTACATCGCAACCACAAGATTGATAATTTTTACAGGGCATGAAATCTAGAGGACCAAGAATCCACAAGTGGTTAGTACATCTACTTGGAAGCAATCTTATTTCGTTACAAAAAAGGAATATGAGTAGTGGTCCTCCTCTGTTTGTCCCCGGAATTCTAGTTTCTCTAGTGTGGTGTTTTCCGACGGCCACTTCTTGTAGCTGACGGAGATCTTTTCTTTCTTTTTGTTGTTTCCCTTTCTTCACATTTCTATCTTTACGTTTTCAACGATGGAGGATTTGGAATTGGCCTGCAAGCCTGCCAAAATACCCCGTAATTCAGAGAGTTCAAGTATGAATGTCGACAAACAACATTTGGATGATCAGAGGTGTTTTCCTGTTTCTCAAGAGCAACTGATTTCCTTCAAGAATGCGGTCACAAATTCTGTCACTCAGAAGTCACATTGGGAAGATAATAGCGATTGGCAGGATTTGGTTTTTGATGATGATGAGGAAGAGATGGAGGATGAGGATCCGAGATGCCCCTCCATTCGCATCTCTAGGGAGCAAAAATTGTGAACTGTCGGTCGTGGTGCAACATGATAATAGTTAAACTCCTCGGCAAGAATTTACCGATTCACATCTTGTTTGATAGATTGAAGAAAATGTGGAATTCACATGGAGATGATGGACAATTTGACCAATGGCTTCTACAAGGTCAATTTTGCTAATTAAGAAGATCTTCAATTTGTCCTTACCGACGGACCGTGGCCGATTTTAGACCACTACCTTATAGTGCGTTGATGGAAGCCTATTTTTAATCGAAATTCGGAAGCTCTAGCTAACCTTGAAGTCCTAGTTAGGTTCCCAAATTTGCCAAATGAATACTACAATGAAGAATTCCTGAATATTCTTGGTTCCAAAGTCGGAAAAGTTAAAAGGGTAGACTTGTCGATGACAAGCTTTGGGAAGTCTAGACTTGCAAGAGTTGCTATAGAGGTAGACCTTACCAAGCTTTTACTTGAAAAATATCGATTTAGACGATGCATGATGAAGATTGAATATGAGGGACTTCACTTAGTTTGCTTCTCCTGTGGATGCTATGGGCATAAGAATACAAATTGTCCCAATCGAGAGCCTGGTATTGAAGTGGCGCAGAGCGAAGGGGTTCGTTTGGTTTCAGAGATGGCGACTGCAAAAACTTCTCATATTATTAATGACTACGACGACTGAATGGTGCCAAAACGGCACAGTACTTTCAGATTACGACAGAAGAAAGGGGCGGAGGCTCCTAAATACACTCGCGTCCCGGTGAAAGATGATTCCCGATTCAAGGTTTTGGGCTCGAAGGATACTGATGTGGTGAATGAGAAATCACAATCGAAGGAAATCCAAGAACCAATTGCTAGGGTTTCTCAAGGGAATCATTCTGTCGAAAAATCATAGAACCCGCCAGTTTTGGGGATTGACCCAGGTCCTGTAAGTAATTCTCTTGCTTCTAGTATTGTTTTCCCTCAGATTCCAGAAATACAAATGTTGCTGGTAATCATCAGGGTTTTACGAATTCTAAAACTCAGGATTGTTCCTCCCTTGGAGGTACATAGTTATGCTGAATTCATGTGGTTTCTTCTTTAATTTATTATGACACATATAATCTTCTGGAATATTAGGGGTGCTCTTAAGGCTAACTTTCATAGGGCTTTTAGGGAGGTAATTCGCACAAATCACCCTAAGATTATTGTTCTGGTAGAGCCTAGAGTTAGTGGTTCCACTGTGGAATCTATCTATAATAGACTTGGGTTTGACAATGGCTTTAGAGATGATGCACTTGGCTTTAGTGAAGGCATTTGGATATTATGGAATAACCCTATAAACATCCAAATTATTAATTCTCATAGACAATTCATTCATTGCCAGGTTAGTGATTCTAACAGGTCTTTTCTTTTTACGGTTGTATGTGTTAGCCCTAATTCGGCTATTAAAAAAGGGCTTTTGAATAAGCGTATTCAGATTCAGGAAAGAAATGATATTCTTGGGTTCAAGGTGGCGATTTCAATGCTACTCTCTTGTTTTTTTATAGAAATAGTACTTCTAGAAGTAATAGGGCTATTGATCGCTCACTACAAAAAAGAACATATAGCAACAGAAATTTTTAGCAACTGTCTACATTTCGGTTACTATATATCTGGACGGGGCCACCAAACAAAACACTTTATTTTCCTCTTAAAAAAAATCAGTCTCTAAACAAAACAAAAGTACCGCACCTCCCTCCCGTTAACTTCCTTCCCATTTTTCCCCTTTCAAAAAAACTAGTCGCTGAAAAAACCAGTCACGACTCGCGCGCACCTTCTTCCCATTTTCCCTCTGCGCGTACTCTCTTCTATTTCCCTCCCAAATTCTTCTCTGGCTGACTAAATTTTTTTCTTTGCTCTGTGTTTCGCTCTAACATTGTGTTTACATGTATTCACTGTACTCAAGATTGGGATTAGGGCGCCAGATTTCATCTTCTCGATTACAGGTTCTTCACTTCTGTTGAACCATTCTACTACCTTTTAATTTCTTAAATCTCTAATTACTCTTCTTGTTTACTTCCTCGGTACTAATTCTGGCTATTTGCATGCTCAAGACGCCAATTAGTGGAGTCGTGCCGGTAAATATGGTCGACATTGATTTTGTTGTTTCTTGCCGCACTAGCTACTACCGGTGAGTTTATCAGTTTAGGAGCAGATTCATTCTTTCCATCTCAATCTGGTTGCCTTTGTTTTTTGTTTTTCATGAAATAATCATATTGCTCTTCTGTTGAGCAGATTCATTCTTTTCATGAAAATAATCACACTCCTTCGCTCTTCAACTATCGGGCTGGGCGGTGACTTTTGAAGAATAGAACTCTTTGATTCAGGTACCACTGTGAGTTTTGTGGTTTATAATTGTGTCACATGTTGCTTGGATTGCTTTGAGGCTCATCTTTATATTTTTCTGCGTCAATGGGTTGGGCACTATTGCTTGGGCGAAAAGAATCATTTATATGTTTTTTAGGATCAAGTGCACATTTGCGTTCACATCCAATGTCAAAACACTTGTCTATATGACTGAGTGTAAGCCATGTGTTTTCTGCATGGTTAGAAAAGAATACTTAAACCCTCGTGCCTAAATCGTACTTCAGATTTGGTCAGGTTTGTTTATGAGCACTGCTGTTCCAAATGAGGAATGGAGAGTTTATGATAGAACACTCGTTTGTTCGGGAGTGTGTTCCAAATGATTTTGGCATCCAGTATTTTGGGGTTTTGATTTTTACTTATGCTATTTCTATTTCGGTAAGTATTATAAATATTATGCTTCAAATTGTTGAGATATTATATATTATGCTTCATACTATCTCTGTATATAGCAGTATTATAATAATGGTGTCCACGTATATGATTAGTAGTCTTTGTGTAGCAGTCTAGTTGCGGTGTTAATTAGTTTTAGTTTATTTTTCTCTTCTGTTAGTCTACTCTGTATATGATTAGTCCTCTGTCCTTTATTCTGTACACACTTATCATTTGTATCCTTTCTTCAGTAATTTGTAAAGTGGAGTTTTCAGTTCCTTCACAAATTACTGCCATTGCATCATCCTATAGTAAATAACTACTTATTTCTGATGTCTTTTTGTTGTTCCAATTAGAGCATCTGCTTCTGAATGAATCCCAACCCATCCATCTTATTATCTTGTGTGTGAATCCTTATTTGCTTGTTTTAATTTGATTGTATGATTCTGTTTGGTCAGATTATGATTGTCATGTTTTTGGACCTTAAGGTTTCACTTTTGTGTGTGTATCCGAGACTAAGGCGTTGAGTTTCTGAGTTCTTACTAATGTGAATTCCTGTTCTACTGTCACAATTAATCATTAGTCCATTTAATTTTTTTCTGGATTTTAAATGGCTGTTCAATTAAGCTGCTATTATTTTTGTTGCTATTATAAGTTATCTTTTATCGCCACACAGTGTTCTGGTTTTACTTTATTTTTGTTGTCATTTTAAGTTGTTGCTATGATAGAAAATACCCTCCCTTAATAACTATATATGTTTTATTTAATTGAATTTTTGCAGTGATCATAATTGTTTCACCCTAACAATTCCTTCTTGCTGCCTACGGTAGACAGTTGTGACTGTCTCACTTCAGGTTCGGTTATCTTCTGATGAGACATCCATCTGACTCCTTGGCTTGGAAGCACTTCGATTCAAATTTCAACAGTTTTCATCTGAACCCCGTAATGTTCGTCTAGCATTAGCCTCAGATGGTTTTAATCCTTTCAGAACCATGAATGTTGCTCATAGCACTTGGCCTGTCATCTTAATTCCCTACAATTTACCACCATGGATGGTTATGAAACAACCGAATTTTATCCTCTCTTTGCTTATTCCTGGCCCAAAAGCTCTTGGTAACAAGATGGACGTATACATGCAACCATTGATACAAGAGTTGAAGGAGTTATGGGACATGGGTATTGAAACCTTTGATGCTTCTCAAAATGAAACTTTTCAATTGCGTGCAGCCATATTGACAACAATAAGTGATTTTCCTGGATATGCTACTCTTTCTGGATATAGCACAAAAGGACAATTTGCTTGTCCATGGTGTGGAGTTAATACTACATCAAAATGGTTACATCACGGTGGGAAATATTGCTACATGGGTAGTCGTCGCTGGTTAGAAGAGGGCACACCTTTCGTACAGAATGTCAAAGTTTTGATGGCGAACAAGAGTTGAGACCTCCCCCTACCCCTTTATCTGGGGCTGAAATATTACAAAAACTTGATGGTTTTGAGTTCTTTGAAGACATTGTCAGCCTTGGACCTTGGAAACATAAGTCAATTTTGTTTTCACTACCTTATTGGAAGGATAATTTGCTTCGACACAGTCTCGATGCGATGCACATAGAAAAAAATGCATTCGAAAACGTCAGTGGAACATTCTTGGGGCAAGCTGGAAAGTCAAAAGACAACCTTAAGGCTAGACTTGACCTCCAAGTAATGGGCATAAGAAGTTCCCTCCATCCAAAAAAGCGCTCCACTTCTGATAGAATATATTTACCGAAAGCCCTCTATCAGATGACGAACAAGGAGAAGAGAAGTTTTCTTCAAGTTCTCAAGGAAATGAAAGTTCCGGATGAATGCTCATCAAATATCTCCCGTTGTGTGCAATCTTCCCAAAAGAAGTTGATTGGGCTTAAAAGCTATGATTGTCATATGCTAATGCAAGAATTCTTGCCCGTTGCTCTCCGGGGCCATCTACCTGATGATGTCACCATGATCCTGATTGAACTTTGTAACTACTTCAAGAATATATGCTCAAAGGCGATATCTGTTAAGGATCTTGAAATTTTAGAGTCTCAAATTCCTCTTACTTTGTGCAAATTGGAAAGGATATTCCCTCCATCATTTTTCACAGTGATGATCCATTTGGTTATTCACTTGGCTAGTGAAGCTAAGATTGGTGGTCCAGTTTGCTACAGATGGATGTATCCTGTCGAAAGGTATGGTACCTTTTTTTTTATCAAATGGCAAAATATGTTCTTTTGGTTTGATTTAAAAAATGTATCACAAGGTACATATGTAGGTTTCTGTGTACTCTAAAGTCATATGTACGAAATAGAGCCCATCCGGAAGGTTCCATTGCCGAAGGTTACATAGCTGATGAGTGTCTAACATTTTGCTCTCGATACTTCACTGGGATAGAAACAAGATTTACTCGACCCATTCGAAATGATGAGTATCTTGCAGAATTAAGTGAAGAACAAGCATGTATCAACCAAGGTCGACCACTAGGAGTAAAGTTGGATGGAGAAGTCACAGGTCGGAAAAGGAAACGAGTTGCACGGATAAAGCTCGATGAAAAATCATTGCTACAAGCACATAGATATGTGCTATTCAATATTGAATCGGTCACCAAGTTTCGAATGTAAGTTATCCTTGAACTAATACTCATTGTTTCTTTTTCACACAACATATCACTAAAGTCGCTGAGTTATTCAGGGAACACAAAGAAATTCTTAAAAAGAAATCACGTGGTAGAAGGGTGAGGCCTTACGAGCTAGAGAAAACTCATTGTGACGAATTTTGCGGCTGGTTTCGAGAGAGGGTATATCTACACCCTTATATAAGTAGTACTGACAATTTATTTCTTAGTGTAGTACAAATTTATTAATGTGTTAAAGATCTCTCCTTAGGTAGCACGATTAGAGGAAGGTGGCAGCAATGAAATCACAAGTGAAATCAAGTGGCTTGCTCGTGGCCCTAGTGATTTAGCTAGATATTTTTCTGGTTACGTTGTTAACGGATTTAGATTTCACACGAAGGATCACGATAGACACTTGAAAACCCAAAACCATGGAGTTGTTGTGCAAGTCGATTGTGAAAGTTATGCAAGTTCAAGAGATACTCAACCCGTGAGTGGTCAAGTTAACTACTATGGCTCTATCAAGGAGATTATTCAATTGAACTATTCTGGCTTCAAAAAGTTTGATCTTTTTAAGTGTGAATGGATTGATGTCAACAGAGGTTGCAAAAAGGATAAGTTTGGGATCACTCTTGTCAACCCTTCACATATGGTGCACACAGGATCTAACTGGACAGATGATCCATATATTTTTGCATCTCAAGCCAAAAAGGTCTATTACATTAAAGATGTTATTCATAACGGGTGGATGGCTGTGAGACATGTGAAGTTAAGGGATCTCTATGATATGGGTGAAAAATCATCCCTTGATTTGGGTGTAGAAGCAGCTACTGAACCTTTTGATCAACAGTCATTACATAGAGTTGATGTGGATGACGAAGTTGATATTATTTCAACACAAGAGCAAGATCAGTTGGAAGATGAAGACTATGAACAACATTTTGTTTAATGTTGATTGTTGCTACTAATGCACTTTAATTTTGAGCATATAATGTTGATGAATGTTGAACAATACAATTTTCAAATCTAAATACTACTTCTAGTTGAAATTCATGTTGCTGCTGCTCATTTGTTGTCTATTCATTTCGTTTTTGTTGCTGTTTTCTTTATATCATTCGTTACTACACTTTAATTTTGAGCATTTAATATTGACATGTGTTGAACAACACAATTTCAGATCTAAATATTACTTCTAGATGAAATTCATGTTGCTGCTGCTCATTTGTTGTCTATTATTTTTGTTTTTGTTGCTGTTTTTCTTTATAGCATTCGTTACTGAGTTGTTTGCAAAGACAGCTTTGAAAATGGCAAAAAGGAAAAGATTGAACATTGTAACCTGCAATCAAGTGAGTGGCTGCTCATCAAATGAGAGAAGGAGAAACAACAGAGACTCAACATACCTCTGAAGAGTGTGGAGATAACGGACAAGTTCATGTAAACTCCTCGGACGGTGAAACTCGAGAATTGAATTTGGGTAGCAAGGTTTGAATTTTTGTCCTTTATTTTTATTTTCAGCAACAAAGATAAGTGATCATTTATACCTTATGACAAACTTTGAAGTTGATACTTTTTACATCAATAGAAGAAACACAAACTGAAAAAAAGACTCGCGGCGCTACTGTTATGGCTGATGTTTGGGAGTTGGAATCAAATAAGAAAATCAAAGTTGAGCTAAATCGCTACGGAGCTCCGGTTGGTGATGAAGGCGCTACACTTACCCGTTTCTTGGGCACTGTAGCTCGAGACTCTAGGTATGCACCTATTGATTATGCTGATTGGCGTAAGATGCCGCAAAAAAAGAAAGATGATATGTGGGAGCTTGTGCAGGTATATGTGATACACTCTCTACAATAGATCAAACTTGTTTATGGTCTTTATCATAAATGTTTTGTAGTCGTGTTCATATAATATTTATTTCATCAGAAAAAATTCTCTTTTGCACCTGATATGGCTGAAACCAAGAGATGGGTGTTGGCTGACTTGAATGATAAGTGGAGGCTGTGGAAAAGTTCTTTGAAGAGTAAGTATTTTGATGCTAGCAAGACTTTTGATCAAATGGTGGAAAAATTGGATGATGGAAGGGTTGATGAAGGACAATTTAAATTGCTTCTCACGTATTGGCTTACAGAAGGAGCTAAGGTAAAATGATAGGTTTTTATTTTTTGTAACTATAGCATCACTACTAGAATATAATTGTTTGGTAACAACAAAAAATCGTTACCAAAAATCAAAATCGTTACTAATCTAATTTATTGTAACGACTTTTGTCGTTACATATCGTTACACGAGATGGCGTAACCAAAGATCAATTTATTTATCGTAACGACTTTTATTCGTTACTAAAAGTTATATCGTTACGAAAAATATGATTTTGTAACATTTATATCGTTACTATAGTCTTAATATTTTTTTAATCTTTAGTACTATCTTTGGTAACGAAAAACTTGTCACTAATAACAATTATGGTAACGAATTTAAGTCGTTATCAGAACCTTTGTAACAAAAAATCTAATTTTTACTAGTGCATGTTATGCCTTGGTTATTTCACTTTTGTATCACTAAGTTATTTCACTTCTATTATGCAGAAAATTAGTGAGATAAACAAAGTGAATAAAAGCAAGAGTAAGGATCCTCATACAGGTGGAACAAAGACATTTGCTAGAGTCATCCATGAAGAGGTGATTGATTTCATTTTGTTTCACATTGCATAACTAAATGAGATTGCATACACAATAGATAATAATCAATGAACATTTTTTTCTTAATTTATGTGCCCAAGACTGTAAAATCGAGTGGAACTCTTCCTTCCCGTGCTGCAATTTACATCAAAACTTGCTTCAGCAGTAAAACAGGAGAATATGTTACACCAGAAGCTGCTGAAATGGCGGTATTAAAATTCTTTCAACTATATATCAATGTTTCAGGTTGATAAACATGTACTAATTACATTGTATGATGTGTACAGGAAGCAATGAAGACATATTTGGCATATAGTAGTACACATCCTAATGGTGATAAGATACCTTGGAAAGAAGATATTTATGCTAAGCATAAAGGACCTAAGAAAAAGGGTTATGTTAGATGCATGGGAAAGATGTTTGTAAATGGTGCAGAATCTTCACAGCAAGGAAATAGTGACACTCGAAAGGATATTGATGGACTGTTCAAGGTAATTCGTTGCTTGGCTGATGCTGTCAAAGAATTCAACCCGAGATTCAACTTAGAAAATATGATAGAAGAGGCTCAGGTAAACCAGGTATGCTTCTAATTGTGTGTGCTATATTTTTTGGTTTGTGTTGCTTTCTTCTGTAAAGGATATATAATGGAATTAGTATATATGCTATCTGCTGGTTTTCAAATAGCTGAATGTGGAACTTTCTTTTGTGAAAAACTGTCACATTTACTAGTATCTTTCTGAGATTGGTAAGACGGTGAATGTGCTGTATGTGCTTGCTGTTTTTCAACAACATGATCCTATATGTGTGGCTTATGTTGTAGGATAGGTTGATATGTAAACTTCTGTTTTTTATTTCTTATACTGTGACAAACATGTGTTGTATGTGCTTGCCGTTTGACATTTTTCCAACAGTTTTCCTGGTTATGTGATGCAACATGTATCATGATGATGTCAACAACATGATCCTATATGTGTGGCTTATGTGGTAGGATAGGTTGATGTAAACTTCTGTTGTTTTTCTTCCATTGTGACAAATATGTGCTAACTGCATTGTTTCAAAAAGGCATCTACTGGTGCTAGTGGTATTGAAAAATCTCCATCTTCAAGTAACCAAAACAACAATGCAAGCCTTTGATTTGGGAAAATATTAAGAGCGGTATGTGTAGATATCTATATATACTTAATTCAATGTGTTATGACTTCAATCATGTTTACATATGTACTCACTCTAATTTAATCTTATATTCACTCTTTCAGGTAAATGAAGAAGTTGAACTAAGGAGCTTTTGAGTTGTTTATTAGCATAGCAAGTTCTTAGTGAAGTAGAGATAGATTTTTGGAAGAAAGTGGGTACACATTTAAGTGCAAGCTGGCTGTGTCTTTTTATTTTTACATAGTAGTGTTGAACATATGTAAGTGATTATATAAGACTTTGTAATTAACTACTTTATACATATTAATTATATAAGTTTATTTGAAGTAATGTGCATTGCTCATCCAAGTTTATCACTGTTGCACATGAATAAATGTGTATTATACATGGTATGATGAGGATACAGGTTATATATGCAATGGTTACAACAATAGTAGTCACCACTGAATGTTTACCAATGGAATTTTCTGTTGCAAAAAGGTTAAATATACAATAGTCTATACCAACGGAATTTTCTGTTGCAAATGGTCTATACCAACGGAACCGTCTGATGATAAAGTTGCATGCCGATCAAATCTAGAAAGGTATGTACCAACGGATATATCCGTTGTTATAGACTTTGGGACTGCTGCAACGGATATTTTTTCGTTAGTATAGACTTATAGCAACAGTAGGTATAGCAACGGAAAATCATCCGTTGCAGCAGCCCAAACTGCCCTATTCCAATGGATTTTCAACTTTCAGCAACGGATTTTGCCCGTTGGTAAAGGGCAGTTTTTTTGTAGTGGCTTGTTTGTGGATTGGGTTCATAGTAGAGCTTTGGTTGATATTCCTGCATCTAGTAATCTTTTTACCTGGTCAAATGGAACTATTATTGCAAAGCTAGATAGGGTGTTGGCTTCCACTGAATGGTGCAGTCTTTTTCCAAATTTCTTCGTCTTAAACCTCCCTAGATTCTCGTCTGATCACTATCCTGTGTTGTTATCTCTATTTGAAGACCCCCCTGGATGCTTAAAACAAAAATCTTTCAAATTCTTGGCTGCTTGGCTAACACATCCAGATTTCAAAGCCACTATATTACAGAACCTTAATTTGGAAACGAATCTCGGGGGTTCCTTAGAGAATCTTAGTCATCACCTCTAGAGTTGGAATAGGTTGTCATTTGGGCATATCATTATGAACAAAAATAGACTTATGGCCCGTATTAAGGGGATTGAAAGAGCCATTGATTCTGGGGTGGGAAACCACTTAAAAGGCCTTGAAAAAATGTTAGTGAGAGAGCTCGATTTATGGCTTTAGAGTGAGGAACTTCTCTAGTTTAAGAAATCTAGAGAGGATAAAATCAGGTTTGGGGATAGAAATACCTTATATTTCCATATTAAAACTAATATCAGAAGGAAAGGGATTAGAATAAAAGCCCTTATGGACAATGATAGTGTGTGGGTTAATAATGATACTGAGTTATGTAAACTAGTTCAGGATCATTTTAGTAATCTGTTTTCTTGTGACAATGTGAATCTGAAAGCCCTTGAAGAACATGATGTCCCCAATCTCTCTAGTTTTGACCTTGAGTTTCTTAGTAAGAGTGTTTCTTCGGGGGAAGTTACTGCTGCATTAAAGAGTATGAAGGCTTTCAAAGCCCCCGGTGTTGACGGCTTTCTTGCGGGGTTTTTCAGCATTTATGGTGTCAGGTTGGTCCCTATATGTAGAAGTTTGTTAGTAACTCTATTCCTAATGACAGTTTTGATAAAAAGTTAAATCATACCATCATTGCCCATATCCCAAAGACAGGTCAACCTATTTATGCATCCCAGTTTAGACCGATTTCTTTATGTCAAGTATAGTACAAAATTTTGGCTAAGGTTATTGTGAACAGAATGAAACCTTTTATGCCTAGTTAGATCTCTATTAATCAGTCTAGTTTTGTTCCTGGTAGAGTGATATTTGATAATATTGTCCTTGTTCAGAAAGCTCCTCATTTCTTGTACAACACTAAAGCTAGGAATGGGTTTATGGCTTTGAAAATAGACCTTGCAAAGGCCTATGATAGACTGTCCTGGAAATTTATCAATGATACTCTTAATTGTTTAGGTTTGTCTGTTAAACTAGTGCATCTGATTATGCATCGCATCTCTTCAACTTTCTTCTAGGTTAGCTGGAATGGGGGCCCCACTGATGTTTTAAAGCTGGGAGGGGGGGTGAAACAGGGGGATCCCATCTCTCCTTTCATTTTTTTCTTTGTCTTTAAAGATTGTCCCAACTTATTAATAGATTTATTAAAAGAAAGGAGTGGAGGCATCTTACTATGGGTCATAGAGGTACAGTGTTTTCGCATAGTTTTTTGCAGATGATTTGGTATTATTTGGGGTAGCCTCCCCTAAGCAATGTGTGTTATGAAAGACAGTTTATCTAATTTTTGTAAGGCCATGGGATAGATTATCAGTTTTGAGAAATCTATGCTTATTTTGTCAAGAAATGCAAGTCAGGAAAGATCTCAAAGATTAAGTAATGAAGGTGGGATTCCTAGTTCTAGGGATTTCAAGATATATTTGAGGGTTTTTCTCCAGCAAGGTCGATATGACAAATGCAATCAGGAAACATTAATAACTAAGATTAGAAATAGGCTTTCAGGTTGGAAAATGAAGTTCCTTTCTTTCACGGGTAGAATTTGTCTCGTAAAGAGCTCCTTTCTTTCCATCTCGATACATAACATGCAATGTCAAATTCTTCCTAGTTCAGTGTGTGATCAAGTTGACAAACTATGTCGTAACTTTATTTGGGGACATGATTCAAGCTCGCGTAAATTACACTCAGTCTCTTGGGACCAAATTTGTAAACCAAAGAAATTGGGTGGATTAGGATTTAAGAAGTCTCGAACCATGAACTTAGCATGTTTTGGCAAACTTGTATGGAATCTAGTTTCTAATAGGGATGGGGTTTGCAGTCGAATTCTTAGAAGTAAATATCCTAATCCTGACGTGAGCCGATGTTCGGTAACTTGGAGAAATATTAGGAAAGGTAGTTCCTTGATTCAACGAGGATGCAGATGGATTGTTAGTAATGGCAATCTTATTAGATTTTGGACTGATAGAAGGCTCATTGATTCTGATTTACAGTCTGTTTCTATTAGTAATGTGCCTGAATCTGTTCTCTATGATCTTGTATCTGATTTTTGGGATGAAACAGTGGGATGGAAGTGGGATAAGTTTTTACATTTTCTTCCTAATAACATGAAACTGGCATTTGATAGCCAAATTGTGTTCCCGGATGAAGGCGATGATTTTATTTCATGGAATTTACATATTTCAGGAAAATATACTATTGCCTCTGCTTACTCATTCCTAGATTCTTAGGTTTCTCATGGTAATAACAGAATTGTAGATTCCAATCTCTTTATTAGAATATGGAAGCTATTAGTTCAGGAAAGAATTAGAGTTTTTCTATGGTAATTATGTCTGGGTAAAGTTATGACGAATGCTAAACGTGTTTCTACGGATTTAACTAACGATAAGTCATGTCATTACTGCGGCTCGGAAGAAAATATGTCTCATCTCTTTCGTGACAGTCTATGTTATGCCCCAGATTTTTTTTTTATTTCTTTTTGATTCGCAAAGGGAGTTTGTGCTATTTTCTTTTCTGAAGTGGGTAAAAGCCAGCCTTATTAAGCCAAATCTCAGGTTAATTAAGGATAACTAGTGTGATGTTTTTGCTACTTGTTGTCACATGTTATGGACTTGGAGAAATAGTAAAGTGTTTGGACATGAACAAAGGATGTTTTTTTCATTTCAAGCTATCATTAGAACTTGCAGAAACAGTCGAAGGCATGGGATTTGGTTCGAAATGTGCTTCAAGAAGACTATACTGATTCTCTGAGCAGTGACCCTACTGCTGCGGAAACTTGGGTTCCTCCAGGTCATGGTTTTGTTAAGTTTAATGTAGATGGTGTTGTTAACCCTTCTACTAATTTTGCTGTCGTTGGGGGCGTTTGCAGGGATAGTAGAAGAGCATGGATTCTCGTTTTCGGGAAGATGGTGGGCAAGGAAAATGTGCTACATACATAAGCCCTTGCGCTACTCCATGAATTAAACTAGCCTGGGATAGGAGGATCAGCAAAATCATTTTCTGTTCGGACTCCTTTGAGCTGGTGAAGCATTTGAGGAATGCCCACCTCAACACCACTGCCAACTTTAATTCAGGAGTGTAAAACAATCCTGAAACAAATGCGGGAATTTTCTCTGATATACAGCCCGCGACACTGTAATGTAATAGCATACACACTAGCGAAACATAGTTTAACTTGTAGTTTAGTTCAAAACGTGCTGATAACACCACCTAGTTGTGTGCTTCCATTTCTTACGGAGAACATTGGATCGGTTCATGAGTAATAACATATGAGGCACTGCCTTCGTTTTTGTGACAACCTTCTCCTCTAGCTATACTCTTAGGCCCAGTTTCTTTTTTTATATTTATGATTGATGAGCCGTCAATATTCTTGACATAGTACTTGATGTACACAATTCTGAAAAAATCCGGTATACACAAAGTTTTCCACATAAGGAAGATATTTCAATAAGTGGAATATAAACCAAATATAAGAAAAAGAATCAAACAAGATGTATGGGATTGGATAAACGGCGGTGAAAAGAAATACTGATGGGGCGTAGTTGTTTATATGGCTGTAGTAAACTAATACAAGTGTTCAGTAGTAAGGGTTGCGTCGGTAGTTGATTCCTTACGTGGATATATGACGTTTTTGGTATAAAAGCATGTGAATAAATCTTGAATGTATCTTTTTCTTATTGAAATTTCAATGAGACATGATAGATTCGACAGAGATATCTAAGTTGTATTTTTCATGTAAACAATAAGGCGAATACATACTTGCAAAGAAAAAAAAAAACCTAAACTCGGTTGCCGTGTAATTTTCAAACGGACCAATAGAAAATTTTCAGATATATAGAATCTAGCTAGTATAATTGGACATTTAAAATGGCATGGGTTTTTGAGATAAAAGGTAACTTTTAGGCAAAAGCATTATTTCTTAGTGACGGTCTGTCTATATATTATATTGCAAGTTATATTCTACTTGCTAAGAACGTAAATGAGGAAGTTCTTAGGCAGGTTTTCATACTAGAATTAGAAAAACTACTATTAAGGAGAGACAATACGAATTCAAAATATATAGTTCTCCACAAGTTTGACATAAAGAAAGAATATTATAATTGTGGGAGACAATGAAATTAAAAAAAAAACTAAGAACTAGTTTCATAGCTTTATTTATTTGTTCCTGCATGCTCCATAATACTACTTAATAAATTATATTCCAGTATTACCTGTAGTAGTGGATTTGAACTTTATACAGTTAAATAAAAACAGAAGTCACCATATTTTTAAATAACTTTATTAGTTCATAGAATATTCCATTGCGTTCTAATACCTTCAAAATTTTTCTAATTTACAATGCTTGTATAAGTTGCACCTTGTTTATTAGTAGATTATTAGTAGTTCATAAGATGTTTTTAAATGATTAACGTTTAAATTTTATTGTGATGTAATGCTTTGAGTGATAGAATTTGAAGTTTTGTTTCGTAAACATAACTTTATATATTTATTAGATAAAAGAGGACATAACATTACAAGGATAAACAACCAAGACTCACATCCTAATTCAATACCCTAAGACCAACAACACACAAACAAGCTCGCCATCAAAGAAAGTATGAACCACGACCAATCAACATAACTCGTTAACCTCCAATGGACATTGGCGTTTCAAGTTGAAGATCGAAGAGACCCATGATGCATATGCATCTCAAACTCCAAGGACAATCCAAAAGTGATCACAACCACAAAGATCTGGTTGGCAAGCTAACAACCATAATGACAAAAACAATAAAAATAACATCCTGTAGATCCGACAACATAAAAGACTAGAGAATGCTAGCATGACACAAGACCAACAGTGCTAACTGCATTGAGTGTGTCTCTTGCCATGCAGCTAGCAAGGACAATCCTAACCCTTTTGGAGATTCTGGTTCTTGCCTATAATCGCCTTTCCTTTGCTTGATTTCCACTTGAATCACTCATCTTGAAAACCACCGAAGCCCACGCATTGCCACCCCCGCTTCCTTTTTTCCTGGTCCCTGGCAGCCGCAAGTCCTACTGAAATACCTCTAACTACTAAAACATGTTTTGAACACCTAAGCATATATTTTAAGGCATATACATGCCTTAAAATTATTAGGAAACAATAAAAGTCATTAACAAGCAAAACTATGCTTAATCACCATTTAGGACAAACATGTGCCTTAATAAACTTGAAAGTTGTATAACCTCAAATAGGATCCAAAGTGGATCCTTAAAACTTATCACTAAGGTATGAATATAATAAAACAATTACCAAAGCAAACCAAGCTCTAGAATGAGTTATAATACAAAAAGGAGCACTAAAACTCCTTAAGACACATTTTTGTCAAAGTGTTTAAAACTTGACTTTGGATGGCTAAATGGCCTTGTATACACCCTAATTAGCATGTGTACTACATATTATCACATTATTAACTCTTAACCCAAAGATTTACAAAAAAATCCAAATTTTGGCTCTAAAATGTGAATAGTACCCAAATAGTGCTAAATGAAGCTCTAATTAATTAGCCAAGTCAATGGTCAACACTTGACCCATCTTTGACCATAGTGGGCGGCTGAAATAAAGGATGGAGGACAGCTAGCAATGCTATAACAAATATCTCCTAAATGTGATGAATCATCATTTTACTATTCCATATTTAACTTTGTCCCTTACTTAAGCTTCCTTAGACTTTCTCTCTCATTCCATCCTGTTCCAGCCAAATTCCCAGCTCCTTTGAACTCTCTTTTCTGTGTTCTTGAGCTGCCTTAGAAGGAATCCAACTCCCACTTCATAAGGTAATGGTTTAAAGCATAAATTAGCTTTTCTTCCTCTCTTCATTTCCTACACATTGAGCTTAGTATCAACCTCATTCATTATTTCAATCCAGCGAGTTTCTGTTTGAATAAGAGGACAAAATTCGGCTGAACAGAACAAAGATCAAAGCTTGGCAAAATCATCTTAAGGTAAAAAAATCAACTTAAGCCTCCACCTTGAATTCTAAAATTGTAATGGCTGTTTTCCTTGAGTTTATATGCTCATTTCCTCTTTAATATCATGTAGATTCAGTAGCTATTCCATTGTTTCAAGTGTGGCCGAATTCAAAGACAAAATCCATCTCTTAAGAAATGTTGTCTAGGTAAATTCTAAGACCCTTCTACCTTGTTGTAATCTTGTTAATTACCATGGTTTTGTGGTTATTTTATACTCTTTTACCTCTGGAAAATGGGCCGAGAACATCTTGGTAAAGCCTTAGGATTAAAGGTAAGAATCAAGGTTTTTCATGCTTATAGTTGTTCTTATGGTTAGTTCAATTTTGGAAATTACTATATCATTTTCTTACTGTATGAACATGTTAAAGAAGCTTTCTAGATTCCTCCCCAAGCTGCCATGGCCAAATCTAGGCATAAAGCTCATTAAATCACGGTATAAACACCTTAATGTTGTGTTATTATGTCTTTGAAGCTTATGTTAAAATTGTTTCCGTGAGTGGACTAAGCTAAATGGTCATTTTTTTACTTCAAAAATGACTAGGAAATGTTATAGAAAACTTTGGCTAAATAATTAAGTGGTTAAGTGGCATAATTGTCAATTTGAGACATTATGTGGAAAATTGGTAAATATGGAGAAGTTATGGGAGAGGCCTAGAGTTTAAAGTGCTTTTGATGAAATTTAAGTGTAATTTATATTACAAGTTTGAGAATGTAATAAGGCCATGTCATTAGGCTATTTTATTAAGTTATTTAAGCTTAAAAGTATATTTAAATTAATTTATGCACTTAGCATAATATTTAGGGTATAAACCATAAATAATAAAATTTGAAGGGTTGTTGGTGAATATAGCCAAAAACTAGGGTTAAATGAAGTTTAAATAAAAATTATAGCATTTTATAAAAGTTTTGGGGTAAAATTGTAATTATAGGAAAGATTAGGGTAATTCTAGTAATTACCAAGAATTGGGGCAAAAAGTATACTTAGGGGTCAAACATTGACCATATAGGAACTTTGACCAGATTTGGTGATTTATCAAATTAAATACTAACTTATACTCCTCTCCGTTAATTAATATCTGTCATTTTAGTATGTGATGTTTTTTCAAAAATGTGTCATTCTAGTTTTTTTCACACTTTTTTCCATTTTTAACCCTACTATTCAACACAAAATTAATTATTATTTAGATGGAAAACTAAAAACAGGGGTACATGCGTCATTATTCTACTTTCCTTAATAAGTGTGCAAGCTTCTAAAATGACAGATATTTTTTGAACGGAGAGAGTAATAAGTGATGTATTAAATTGTAAAAGTTATATAATATTTGGGGTGTATTAGGAATTACCAAAGTTTAGGTATAAAATGGAGTTTTTAACACCCTTGGTTCGTTGGAAATTTTTAGAAATTTATTGGGTTGATTTTGGAGTTAAAATGAATTAGCTGTATAATATATAGTTTATTATGTCATTATTATACTATGCATAATAAAAGGGGTCAAATGGTAATTTAACAAAGTTAGTGGGTTTGGAAATTGTTCTGGACAGAAGTGGGTCTGTCCGGGATTTTAAAATGTGTTACAACCATAGGTCATACAAATATAAGAGTATAATATCATATATAAGATATATGGTATAGTTGTAACAATATAATAACATTTGGGGTTATTATGTAATTTTTAAAAGTATAGTTCAAAAGAATTAAAACAGAGAGACTTACGGTCTGTTTGGAATTTATGACATATTATACTATAGGTCATAAATGGTATAATGGTATAAATGTATAATGTATAGTTTATGACTATAATGTAACATTATATAATAATGTGGTAGTTTTGTGAATAAAAGAAATGGATGGGGCTGTTATGAAATTAAAAGGTATTTGAAATGAAATTTACAATATGGTTTCAAATGTTACAAGGGTTGTAACAATTATAAGATAATAATATTCATTATGGAAGAATGAATACATTATAAGAAAATATCATATTAATAAATGACCCCATAATTCATATATATAAATAAATATATGTTATGGAGTGAATATAATATGGTTTACTAACCATATAAAATCATTAGTGGAGTAAAAATAATGTGGAGAAAGGGATTATAAACATTAGATAAGGAATTCTAATGTTAGAATGTGTACATAAAATATTGATGAACTATATAATTTGAGATACTTAATATGAATTATATAAGTGTTGTATACTTGGATAAAATTAACCAAGATAATACAAATAGTCAAGTCAACTACCTTGACTTGGTCAACCTAAATGGCCAACCTTTGAGTAATGAAATACTAAGGAGAGATGTATAATATGATCAAGTTATACAATGAAATATAGTGACAAACTATATAATACACAAGTGTGTAATAATGTACATGTGATGATGTGAAATACCCCAAACTTAATTAGGGTGATTAAATTACTCTAATATAATATTTGAGGGCCTATTAGTGCCTAAAGAATTTGATAAAGAAAATAAATCCAAAAAGAAAGAAAACGCTTAAAAAGTGAAAAACGCTAAAATGAGCGTTAGGTGACCGTAGGAGGAATACGACCTCGACAAGGGTCTTGGATGAATTTACAAGGCTTAATAATGCCTAAATAACATATGAGAACAATTCCCGAAGAAAGCGGATCCAAACAATGTATTAAAACGCTAATAAAGCTTTAGCGCACGTTTTTTAAGAAAACCCAAAATGTGACTTTGAGTGGTCAAATGAACCCGTAAAATTATAGTTCATCAAATAACTATAAATAAACATTAATGGAAGCTTAATAACCATTAAAATTAGAAACGAGAAAATTCCGGAAAACGGGCCCGGTTAGCGAATAGTGCTAAAACTGGTAAATAACGAGCGTTTTCTGTAAAAGACGAAAACGCTCCAGCTTGCATATATATATATATTATGTGTGTGTGTGGCCGTTTTTAATATGTAATCAGCCCTCACCACACTCACACCCTAGCTAATTAGATAAGTTAAAAGCAAGGGAAAGCAAAGTAAATGGCCCCCTCTCTTCTCTCTCCTCCCTTTCTCTTTTCCCTCTCTTTCCTCCCTTTCTTCTTCACCAGCCGTCTCCTCCTCCTCTCTGGTTTGCCGGGCGATTTTGAAGACCTCCATGGCTACTCCATCTTCTCCTTCATGCTCTAGCTACATACAAGCTCCAAATGCAAAATAAAATACATATTCTTCTTCCTCTCATCAAGCTCTAGCTTTCTCTCTTTTCAAAATCCCAAAAAGATGAACTTCATATCCATGGGTTTTTCCCCATTTGAAGAGAAAATGGCATCAACTTGTAGCTTGGAGTCTCCTCTCCCTCCTAAGGTAAAAAGATTCATGAAAAACTCATTTTCCTCCTCCTTTTTTTTGGTGGCCGATTTTGCCCCTCTTTGATGCCTTGTTTTCTTCATGTTTTGGAGCTTTGTTTCAACTCTCCAATGTGGTGGAACCCCCTTCTTGATTCAAGGGTTAAAACCCCTCTTGAAATTCCAAGGTAAAGCCTAACTTTTGTGCTTTAAGCCTTTCCATTGAATTTGAGTGATTCCAAGGGTTTAGAATTTTAATTATGTCAATTTTTATGTTCTTGAATGTTGGGAATGGAGTTTGGAAACTCCATTTCCCATTTGACCGAATTTGAGGGAGAGAAGAGGAGGAGACTTGAAATATGAACTTGGAAGATTAAGGTAAGAAATCTACCTTAAACCTTGTTTTGATTGTTTTGGATTCGAGATGGGTTTAAATAAATAATGAACCAAATTATGTGAAATAAAGTAGTTGGTTGAAGTTGAGGGAAATTGTGGATTGTTATTTGAATTAAGGGCCTTTGAAGCCAAGTGATTTGAGTTTGTGGCTTTATTATGGTTTATTGAGATTTGGAGCTATATTGTTACTTTGATGAGTTGGAAGGAACTATGTGTGCTGGTAGGACCCTTATATGGGTGTGGCTAGATTAGGAATGAAAAGGATGAGAATTGATGAATGTGTAAGTTAGGTTTATGGGGAGGTCATGGCAAAATTTCGGTAGGAAATAAGTGTCTTAGATGACTTGGTGAATGAGATAACTTAGGTGGTTTATTGAGTTGAGATAAGATGTTTGGTAACCTAGAAATGGTAGGTGGAGATGGGATATGAGAGTGTGCAAAATCTGTAGCATGTTAGTGTTTAGTAACTAGGAGTTTCAAGAAAAGAGTTAGTGTTTATAATCTTGGAAAATGGAGGATGGACTTGGGTATAGATAATGCAAATGTCTAGGAAGGTGTGGTGATGGTCAATAAATGATTTGGTAATGTGATAGAGGATTGTAAACCTTAAGGAAAAGTTGGAAATGCACAATGTGCGAACTATAACCGTTTGGTGGGAAAAATGGGGGGAAAATCTGTAGAAATTGAGCATGGGTTTGAGTAGGGATTTTACTAATGTTTTGAGGAGGTTTGGAACATGATTAAGGAGTGTTTTAGGGTGTTTAAACATGTAGGAAACATGTGGAAAGATTAGAAATGATTAAGGGTGAATTAGGGGTTGAAAATTGTCCAAAAACTGTAAATTTTGACAGTTCCAGGGGTGGTCCGGTTTGCGAATCGGTACACAAACCTGGACCACAGCAAAAACCTGGCAGAAGATCATCCCAAGGGGTGGTCCGGGTTTGTAAACCCGGACACAAACCCAGACCACATGAAAAATGCACCAGAAACGTAATTCAGTGTTGGTCCGGGTTTGTAACCCCGGACACATACCCGGACCAATGTAAAATGTTGCCAGAAAGTGTTTTTAGCATTCTAAAGATGGGGAAATGATTGGAGATGGTTTTAAACGATGTTTAGGACTTGTTTGGTGACGTATAAAGGTCCTTGGAAGTGTAAACAAGTGTGAGAAGTGAATGAGAAAGTTGTGAACTTAGACACACTTAAGTAAACCTAAGATTAACGGGATGAGGATTAACTACGGGAGTGCTAATTTTACATACCGTACTACCTTAATGATAATAGAATCACTTAATATGTGATTAGTTATTCGGAAGTGAGATCAGAGGAACAAATGTGACCCGAGGAACCAGAGGTGAACCGGTAAAGTTAACCCAAGGTGAAATGTATGATTTTCTCATGCCCCGTATGTAACAGAGTTACTCTGATTTGTGTGCTTGTATGATTGTGTGATCACCTTAACAAGATAAATGCACGAATCGGATTGTTTGCACTTGCTTGTGCTTGCATTGTATTGTTTCTCGTTGGATTGTAATTTGAAATGATGTTTGTATAATTCATGAAATGTGTGATTGTGGATGAGGTGTTGAATGTGATTGTGTACTATAGTTCGACTCATAGTTGAGTCTTGTTTGAGTAGTGACTCGTAGAAAGAGTCAAATTGCGAACTAATAAACAACGTGGAAACAAACAAAACTATCGAACCAAGAAATGATAACACAAACCTATGAACTCACTAGAACGTGAGAGAATGTACGGGATCTAGTAAACTCCCAATAACGGTTAGAGAACCAAATTGATTTAATCTGCAAACAAATATTAGTGGAAGTATACAATGAACCTCTAGTTAGAGGATTGATGATGTTCAAATATGAACCTTGAGAAAAGTACAGAATGGTAAGGGATCACCAAACCCCTTAGAATGATAGTCGAACCCCAATGAGAGGATCCGACTAATATAAACAATGTCCCGAACATGAGAGTCACTACTACAAAAATTGCTATAGACAACTGTTAAAAAATCCAAAGACAACTGTTATTAACAGTTGTAACAGAACCAGTTGTCTTAAGTAGATATTACATTAGACAACTGTTAAATAACAGTTATCTTATGACACCAAACAACTATTGTAAATGGACCTATTACAACTGTTAACGGTTATAGTAGATATACATAAGAGGACTGTTAATAACAGTTGTAATAGGTCTTATTAATTTCCCACTTTCGACACCTATCACAACTGTTTTTAACAGTTGTCTTTGGTCCTTTTGGAAGGAAAAAAAAATTACCATACACAACTGTATTTTAACAGTTGTCTTAAACAACTGATATGATATTCATCTATTTATCACTTGTTAATAAATGCATTCATTTGTTCACAATAACATTCACAAACCCACATCACAACACTTATAGTTCCAAATCAACGGCACAACATTCATATTTATGATCTGCGTTCTGGTTGATCAGCACCATTCTGATGGTTCAGTACAAAGAAATATGACCATATATAACTAATCTCCGTCTATACCTAAATGATTCAATGTGTAAATTCTCTAATCCTCTTGGAGTTCATCGGCCGCCACTTGCTTCACTTCTTGCCTCTTGTATCCGTGGAAATGCTAATAATGCAAAACAATTTACAATATGTTAGGGAGTTCACTAGTCAAACGTGAAATAGATATATTCAAACACACTAACACATTGAAACTTGTATAGTTGAAATGACTCTCAAATTGTCATGTGTAACAGCTTAACAGTAAGAACAAATTGCAAAATGCTTCAGCTTGTTTTAGAATATCTAGGTAAAAAAGGTAGCAATCCAAACCTTCATTACACTAGCAAAGCAGTGCCATGAAACTGACAATTTGACTAAGCACTTCATCAGCCAATTGCTTTATTTTAAATCAAAAAGCAACATATACGAGTTTCTGAGATCAGCACCAGTAAATTTCATTTCCTCATGGTATTGGAAGGTTCAGTGGAATATATTATTTGGCATTACATAGTTTGTTTGTACAAATGAGGATGAAGTAGTGAATGTCTTTGCGTTGTAGTTATAAGTTTAAATTTGCAGTAGTGAATGAGCATACATCTATTGCAGCAAAGAGAAGAACTGGAATGTCTTTTGCGTTGTAGTTATAAGTTAAATTTGCAGTAGTGAATGAGCATACATCTATTGCAGCTACAGAGGGAATGAAACAATAAACATAGATTATACTGAAATCAGAGTGCACCACCTTTTCCCTTTGTTTGGATCGCGGAACAATTCACAAGAATCCTTGGTACCAAAACTGATTAAACTTCTGATTCCAGGTACAGAAAGAGAGAACATCTGCAAATACAAACAACTACTAGATTTAAAAACAAGTTCTGAAAAGGAATCATCATAACTAAACTCTATCAATCACTCAAAAAGCACAAGTTATATGATCAATATGAAACATTAAAGGCAGAAAAAACTTAATGAATCATATTGCCATTAAACCTACTTTCTGGTCCAATCATACTAGCGAACACCAGCAGCTGGAACAAACTGAAGCAAATACATCCCTCCCAATAAATTCATAATGCACCTTACTACAAACAAGTAGAAATATTCTCATTTCATCATATAATCACACTGCTCTCCAACTTGAAACATCGCATGAGAAGGGAATTACACTAGATCATACTAAGCTTTTGTCTTATTTTGAGACACCCTCGAATGATGTAAAGCCGAGAGCTTTAGGTTCAATGGTTACAGTGTCTTTCCTTTTGTATATAGAATGGCCCACAAAAACCTTGGAAGATGAGATAGCTTGCTGTTCAAAACTGTTGCATAGAAAAAATAAGTAATCAACACTACATACATGTAACTCCGTTGCAGCACCATCAACAAAAGTTTTAAAAAGCTAGACAAATATATCTAGATGTTGAAAGGCTGATAAACAACTTTTGTCTCTTATGAATTGGATATGTACAAGGGATCAGCGTGCAACAATCTAGATGCTAGGGTAATAGAGCCAGTAATGAGCAAAGTGAAGATACTATAGTTTTCAACCGAAGAAAAAATTACACTTCTAAAGATGATGAGATGGAGAAACTTGTTAAAGACGAGAGTCAGGGGACTTACCTCTAAGTTTGTGTGGTATATCATACAGAAAATAAAAAGTTTTACTCTTTACTTGAAAATCAAGGAAGAGACCTTAGTTCCCAACGTGCTGCATTCATCAAAAAATATGAGATATCAATGGCTTAGAAAGGCTTGACCATAAAAAATTTCAGGAAAATCTCACACGGATTGACCACCAAATGGAGACAAGATGGTGTCAACATGGCACCAGCAGATTGCAAAAAATCCACCAGAGAGTAGCAATAAGGCCATCACGGTCTTTCTGCACATAGATTCAAATCCATAGATTCAAATCTTTCCTGATATCCAAGTAAGAAAATTGCAGCCACAATGACTAATCAAATACACTTTTAACATCTCATAATACAATTGGTCATAAAAAAAAAGAAGAGGCATCTTTTTACTACATCTGCAAATAGATATAAGGAAAAGGAAGCTACATTTACGGGAAGAAAATTCAAATTTGGCCATCTCAGTACGAAGTGACTGCTACTGAGAGCCAAGCACTCGTGACAGCTATTTGTTTTGTGGTGCAAGGATCGACCTTGATTAGAGAGGTCAAATCCAAGAAACAAAATTTTTAGATAATTTTTGGAAGGCTTCAGAAGCAGTTTTGGGAGAAATAAGCTGAAAGAAAGTTTGAATAAGTCACCTGCTATGCTGGACTTCAGGAGCAGAATTTAGTTCCATAAAAACTAGTTGTGAACTTGCTTGCTGCTTTTCAAGTTTATCTATTGTTAATTAGCAAATGGCTAAGTGGGGAAATTAACTATTTTTTAGGTGTAACAGAGCTGTATTTAAACGACCTATTGATTAATGAAAGGGGCGGAAAATTTTACAAACCCAAATTGCATCTTATATATCCTTCTGTTACTTTACGTCCAACTCTCAGATTCTAGTAAAGGAAAAACTGAATTGTTGTTATTTAGATCAAGAGCGTAGGACACTCTTCTAATTTTCCTTTGAATACTCCCACCGAACTGTCAAAGTCAAACTACTCCACTTTTTTTGGGTAAAGTTCAAAGTTCACCAAAAAAGTACTTCCCAAACTTTCTTCAAAATCTCACAATTCAATATGCATTATATGATCTACAAAAAAAGTGAAATAGAAAATGAAATAAGAAACATGATACAGGAGAAAGATCTGATAAAATGTAAAGGTAAAGGAGACAGTAACAGACCTTTCTTGTTTTTGTAGAGGACGAGATAGAGATAGTACGCAACTGTCAACAGATCCAAAATTTGCACCATGAGAGGAAGCATTTATCCCAATAGTACCTAAGAACACAGACAAAGGTTGGGTAGTCACAAAAGTAAACAATAATAAGAAGCACAACTTTTGTATTATCAAACACCCCAAATCTTTGCAAAAAACGAAACAGCCCAAATCAAGTGTGCATTGTTGACTTCACTTGGCAAGAAACAATAAAGTCACACCGATTTTAACTGCAACAGAAGAACGAGGTCGAGACCTAGATTGTAGCCTCCAGCAGATATACAGATCTCTCCATAAAGCGCAAGCTTTTTTCCTAGAACACCCAGTAGCTCAAGCTAACTAGGGTTAAGAAAATATAAAGAGGAACTACCGATCAAAAATCCCAAATTCTGTATTGGAAAAATCCCCAAATCTTGAGCATATCAATGACACCGACAAGAAAATTGTAGTAGTCGCCCCAGAAAATTTACCCAACCAGTGAGCGACTTACATCTAGAGCTCCAGAGTACGCAAGTTGGGAGCGAACGAGAGAAATAAAGGGGGGAAAGAAACGCTGGAGTTATTTTGAGAGCGGACTCCTTTTATTTCTTGGTTTACAGTTTTCATTCTTGACAGGAATCGAACGCGGGTCTAACTCTTTCTCACAGTTTTTGTTATTTCTTCTCGCGGCCCTTTTTAGTATATTGGGAGCTAATACAACTGTATGTAATTAACAGTTGTGGTAATGTACTTATAAACATTCAACTATATCAATAACTACTCAATCTTTTAACAGTAGTCTTTGATTAGTAGTAGTAGACCAAATTTGTAGTAGTGAGTATTCGATAAGTTGGGTAACACCTTAAATCTTAGAATACTAGACATTGGGGATTCCCTAAGCTAATGGAGGATATCGAGAGAGATACTTCTAGGCTAATCTATGAGATTGTGAAATGACTCCGAGTGAGGAGTTTGGGAATTTGATTAGTCCGGTAGAGATACGGACATTTGAGTATTGGATTGAGTATTTGGAAATTTGAGTATTGAGGAGCTAGTTGTATACCTCCACTTGTATTTGTAAGCCCGGTGGTGGGTCTTGTGTATGACCCTACCCGGAGGTTGTGGGCAAAGACTTAAAAGATGCCTTTGAGTATTTGATTTGAGAATTTGATTGAGGTAGAGAATTGAGTATTGAGTATTGAGTTGAACCTTGAGATATTGAGAGTTGAGGATTAAGTTTGAGTATTGTAGGACTTGATTGGACATTGAGTAAATGAGGGTTTGAGTAAGTGTAACCCAAGAGAGTTGGTAAGACAATGTAAAATGGATTAAGGCATAGTGAGGTAGAACCCTCAAGCCTAAGTATAGAATACATAAAACTAACCCCTTGATGTGTGTGTGTTAGTGTTTGTGTTCGATGTTGAACCTTGATTGTGTCAATATACATATATAATGTATTGTTGCCTTGCATGCTGTTTGGATTAAAATGAACCGCATGTTCTCGACCAAAGTAGTCGGCGTACCCCTGTTAGCACGCGGGGTATGCGAATTTCATATGCAGCAATTTGCTGAGCCCCTAGGGGCACTGTTTTTATTTTACAGGAACATTGAAGTTGATCACCGTTCGAGAGTAGGACGGGGTTGACATTAAGCATGTGTAGTTGTTTAGGGATTGTAATTGTTGTATTGTGGAGTTGTAAGATCGATTGATTATCGGTGTACTTGAAGAACGGTAGATACTCGATAAGAATTGAATAAGGTTTGTATTTGTATTGTTGTTGAATTGGTTAAAGAATGGAAAGGTATTTGTATAGTTTGTTTGTAGTACTCGGTATAATGGCCCATTAGACCGATATTGTTTTTGATTTGTTGTATTGGAATTGCCTTGTTAGTCACGAGGGTGACTAACGGCATTGTATCACCCCCGGTTGTAGTTTGAATTCCGCTGCATTGTTGTTGGTAATTGAGACGGGTTAGGAGATAATTGTGTGATTACCGGTAAGGGTGTTACATGATGAATATACAAGTTTATGTATATAATAAACCTACAGTGAAAGGAAGTGGGTTATTAGGAAATAAATCCTAAGTTGGAATTATACAATGTGTTGTAAATATAATAATAATATCGACATGACGAATCCTGAATAAACCCTAAACCCAAGAGATGACAGTGGTTTAATAACGGGGAATAAAACCGGGGATGATTAGTGAGCGTACGGGGTACCGTATAGTTTATTGCATGGATATTAATACGTAGTGTGTACGTATTCCAGATTGTTAGAGGCTTCTTGAGAGAGTCGGATAAGCGTGTGAAACATCACGCTAGCGTATATTACGGTGTAAGGTATGTTATTATGTGGCTTGATTGTCTCTTAGGATTCCTCAGTTTAGACTTCTGTGAAAATCTGTGATAAGATTAAATGTCTGCTTGTGTGAATTAATATGCATGAATTGTATGTTTATGTTGCCTTATTATTACTATTGTGCGATAATAGTATTGTTCGGCAATGATGCTATCTTATATGTGTAATATAAGGAACGTAATGAAAACGTTGTAGCATAGGATAATAAGATATATATTATCCAAGACTTGTATACGGAGCATTGGTCTATTTAACGTTGCTCTCGTATCTTACATTCGAATGGTATAAATCACCTAGAGACACTAGGTATAAGACCTGATTTAAGGCACCATTCAAAATGTTACACTGGATCCTGAGTCGATAAACTTAGGATTGGATTAATGACCTTAATCTGTAGTGTTATAAAAAATTTAATTGTGGTGACATGGATAAGTCCAAGAGGATGTGACTCTTGGTGCGAATTGTGATCAACTAACGATACTAGGATGTCGTGTATGTATCCGTAAGTATCAAGGGAAATTCGAACGAACAACAGATGTTTCGTCGGTCGGATACTCTACTGTTGGAGTGGCTAACTGCCGTTGGTGACCCGCCGAATATAGGGGTATGGTTAGGGATGTGTCGTTTTAACGAGACGTTGTCATAGGCATGAGACTAAACAATATACAAACAGCTAGATAGCTCATATTATTGGTGAGAATCATTTGGGGCCTTAAGGCTAAGACGAGAATAAATTGAACATTTATGACTCTCGTACTATCTCGCTCGTTGTTTAGTATGCTTACATCATACTGCTGTATGCTATGTGAACACCATGATTCGTGTGTTATATGTATGGATTGGTTGAGTTGAGTCACTATACTCGTATATACATTGTTATGTATTTGATTAGTTGAGTTGAGTCATTGTATTCGTATATACATTGTTATGTATTTGATTGGTTGAGTTGAGTCATTGTACTCATATATGCATTGTTATGTATTTGACTGTTTTATTGTTGGTGTGGTAAGTGAAGCCGGGGGCTCGATTGTTATTTGGAGACACTGCAATATTATTATTGCTTTACAGTTTTATAATTAACCGGTATTGCATGAAAAATGAACATGTGCTCTTGACCAATTAACTGGGGGTCTGAGGGGGCATGATAGTCATGTAGTAGCATACTCAGCAGGGGCTGATTCCATATCACAAACAAATATTTACAGGTATGCAGCTTTCGGTGTCGATAGAGTATGAGATGCGATGGGTAGATAGTCAACGTTTTGAGATTTCATTGTTGTAATTCAATTTGTTGTAAATGTTGTATAAGGACCTGAATATTAGATTGCTCACTAATTATTGTATCTTCTATTGGAATGGAAAGTTAGATCTATCTCTTGTTATCACTGCGGGAAGTTGTTTCGTATGATGAATGTTTAAGTAATACGTTATCACGTATGTGATGGGCAAGTAAGAACGGTAACACCAGTAGTTTGATAATGTTTAGATTACCATTGCGATTACATGTTAAGTGTGACGTTACACGAGAATTAGGAGCTGGTTAAGTAGGGGTGCTACACCCACAGTTTTGACCTGGAGGTTTCAAGCAAAACCTCACTAATCTTGGGTTCTTCAAGCTGGAGGGGAGATCAACCATATATATCCACATCCAAGAAGGCTTGGAGAATCTCACAACCTTGAATTGGGGCCTTTATCATGTGCCCCTATGTCTGTTGGGGAACTGTATCTCTACGGTCTTTCCCATGCATCTGTTGGTGAGTGAATCTCTCTCGAGCGATTACTATCCACCTAGGCCTCCGAGCTAAGCTACATCCCCATATGGCCTAGTAACATCCTAGCCAGGTTACACATAAGGGCACACATCCAAAGAATGAATAAACATACCATATGCAGAGCAGATTGTCGACATATTGTCGTAGGAGAGTTTGACAATGTGGACTGGCCATTCAGGAACATGGGAGGGTTCAAAGCACTGACACATAGACGTTCAATTCGATTTTCAGCCTAAGATACTTAAAAACTCAGTAGACGCACCGTCCTTCATGATCCCATAGAAGTTGCCCAGCTTGTGACCACCCTTATAAGCAAAATTAAGTGTATGAAGGCACCTTAGGACATTGTAGATCCGAACCCATAATGGAATCCAGGCAAAATCATGCTGGATAAGTTCCTTCATTGGATCAAGACCTTGAAGTGCGAGAGATGAGCTTGTTGTTGACCGTCCAAGGTCCCCTTCCTAGGATGGCAAACATTCGGTCGGTTGAGTCAAATTCGAAAATGAAAAGGTTATGCCCTGCCTTGATGAATATGAAACCTCCAAACTCCTTCCATCCTTCCTTGAGAATGATGCAAGCGAAATGGCGTAGATTAGGATGGCCTAGAAAAGTTGGACCAAAATGCAGCAATGAATGGCCAATTGAACACCATTGACGGTAATGGTTGCGTCCATTATGTGAATCAGACAAAAACGTGAGCACTTGGGGGAATGAATTGTGAGGTAAGTTTGAATGGGAATAGGATAGAATTTGAAGTTTTAAACAGTAGTAAACTAGATCTAAAGTGTCAAAAGAGATAAGAGATGACTAGATTATGCAAAACCATGGTGAAATTAAAGACTAACAACTCGAAAAGATATTGTTTCAGGTATTGCGACTGATGGTGATGGTTCTAAAATTAGGACGGGGAGTGACTTACTGAAGAGTAGGGAATCGAATCTGGCAATCTAGCTTTTTCTTATTGAAAGGGTCACTTATGTTATTAGATCTCCTTAATTTCTCCGTTATCTTGGGCCTGGTGTGCCCTACTTTTACCCAAAGTTAATAGTATAGATTTGAGCCTTGTGAGATCAGAGCTCTCAGATGTTCAGGTCATTTGCGGGCCCATATCCTGACGGCAATGGGCTGATGGCTGTTAACCAATCCAAACCGCAAGAATACCCGGACCGGACGTATATATTCTTCTCTTCAGAGAACAAAAGTGGGCGCTAAGACTAGCAGAATAAAAGATGGCGGTGCCGGGAAGAAGGAACGGGATGATGGACGACGACGACAACGATGTAGAAGATGGGTTCTTTGAGGAAGGAGGAATCGCCCTAGGAGAGCTGACGATACGCCTCCCCACCTACGCCCCCTTCTAGCCGCTGTCCAGTCTGGAGACGTGCAAGCCCTCCGCCTTGCTCTCGGTTTTACTATTCTCTTATTCTGTTATTTTATCTATGTCGAAATCTTCGTTTTTTTATTAACTATAGCTTCAATCTAGTATTGCAAATCAAACCGAATTGTTTTTGGTAGGGAGTTGAGCATTATGGTTTTAGGTGAAAGATTCTCTCGGAGTCGGGAAGGGAATATTAGGATTATGGGGAGAAATTGGGATAAGGAAGCAACGAGTTTGGTAGTGATTGAGATATTAACAATCAATGGATTCATAGAACTGCACCTAGCGAAGCTTAGGTCATGCTCCTCATCCTTGTGTGCATAGGTTAACGCTAATTAGGTAGTGACTTATGGGGTGCTTTGCTAGAAAGAAGAGACGGCAACATTTACTAGAGACATATGAAGCTGTGTATTCCCGAGGTTTCCTTGCAGCAAAACGGGTAAATTGGTGTTCGATAGTACGGATTTATAATCTGTTCTATCAGCATGCTGCGTTACTCTTTACTTGTGGTTGTTGGGTTTCTTTTTTGCTCCTAATAGCTCGTAGTCTCGTGTTTTAATGGTCTTACTCTAATTGGCTATGAGCCACTGCTGCTGCGTAGAAATTGAGTTTCTACATGGATGGGAATGAAGAAGCATGAAATTAAGCTGAAGATGTAACTCTTGAATTGTGTAGCCTCCTGATAAGGGTTGCTTCAACTATGTAGCATCACCCAGTTTTTGGATTGTAACATTGGGCTCTGCATCTCAAAGTGAAAATATCTTGCATTTTGGTTTCTCCAGAATTGTTTTCGTGGTTAGATTCTCGGGTGTCTTTCTAGTGTATTTTGAACGTGTCCTCATCTTGGGCTTTTGGTACACATAGATGGGTTGAACGGAAGTGTTGATGAGCCCGTTGAAGATGGAGACACTGCTCTCCACCTCAGTTGTCTATATGGTCATTTTCCTTGTGTTCAGGTTTGTTTTTGCGTTAACTTGTTTTTGCTTACTTCTTTCCTCTTTACCGTGTGCTCTGTAAGAAAGAAGGAGGATCCTGGATTAATTCTTGTTTAGATCAGCTGATGTTTATTATTCATTTACTGCAGCTTCTTCTGGAAAGAGGAGCTTCTGTGCTGGTGGAGGATGAAGATGGGCTATTCCCTTGCATGATGCTTCTGCAGGGGGTAAGATTAAATTTTAAAAAATTTGCTTGATACGCATTTAGTATTAAAGACTGCCATAGATCTTATATCTTCCCTTGATGTTGGTAAGTGCAGGGTATACTGAGATAGTTCAGCTTCTTTTGAGTAGAGCAACCAGTCCTGAAATGTTGAGGGGAATGCTTGAAACTGTTGACGCTGAAGGCGATACGGTGAGTAGAGCAACCAACCTATCCTGAAATTGAGTGGATATTGTCAAGTTTCCATTGGTTTTAATGCTTTTAAGGCTGATGAAGCTAGAAAGCTTTTTGTTTACTGTTATTACTTTGTTGATGCTTAGCTTGGTCTGATTTATTTCTCAAATCTATGAACAAGGATCTTTAGGCTGACTTTTGATTCTAGGCAAGGTTTCAATTTTTTATTATTGTTGTGTAGCCTCTTCATCACGCGGCTAGAGGCGAGCATGTGGCGACTGTAAGGCTACTTCTAGCACATGGAGCTTCTCCTACGAAGAAAAACTCATGTGACAAGGTACTAGAATCTATATATCAATATTTATTTACGTACATGGGCTAGATGAATCTCTTTGAAAGTGAAATTTGAAAATCTTTCGATGCAGACACCCGGTGAACTGGCTGATATTGGCACAGAAACTAGAAACTTTTTGGAAGCTACTTTGAGTGCTTTGCCATGCCAATGAGGTTGCTAGGGCCACCAATGGGCTGAATTCTTGACTTGACTGGTACATTACCATCACTAGGGTCAAATCTGAAATACTGCACTTGGACAGTTTACAATCTTCATGTGGAAATTTTATTATGTTTCTTTAGTTTTTATAGGATTTTATTTTTAAAAGAAACTATTGTCGCTGGACGGCATCGGCTCAGCTCATGTATTCTTCACAATCGTAGGTAGGGTTCACCCCTATTTTTGTTTCATGGCTTCGGTCCTGTTGGTGATGTTGGCACTGTTTATCAAGCGGGAATGAAAAATAGATTAAATTGAAACATGAAGGCATGGTTCTCACTTTCCTCATTATCCTGTTCAGCTTGAATTTTTCTATTTGATAAAACTGCAACACTCACTTTTGGACAGCAATACATAAATAAATTTGTTCGTTCTTTGATCAAACAGGCTGAGTCTTCTGTCGAATTAAACAGATAGGGCGCTTGACAAAGGCCGAATAAGCATTTTAGGGAAGGAATGGAGAAGTCGTATTAAAGGGATTTCATAGTTGAAGAACTAACTTGTTTCCAGTTATGAACTGTTTCCGATTGCTATCATCTTAGAGTCTGCAAAATATGGATATGAAAAGGAGGCGGTCAAATTATTACCTACCTTGAACGATAACAGCTAATATGTGCCAGTTCAAAAACGTCTCAAATTCACAACTTGAAACTCAGCTAGAATTATACACAAATAATCACGATAAGACTAGACATAGCATCATCCCTTCCTGCAGCGCTATATAATTTCATTACCTGCTGCCCACAAAATTACAGACGAACACCAGGTAATTAGGGCAAAGACAAGAAACTAAGCATGTACAAAGGGGGATTGACATTGCACACCACAAAACACTCGTAAATACATCCACCACGTAGGTTTAAGAAGAGCAACAGCCGCCTTGGGGATTGTGTTCTTGCTTCTGTTTCAGTATATTTTTCTTTCCGACTTGGGATCCTTCTTCAAAGAGGCTGGGAATCTCCATAATCTACAAAAATTCAAAAACGCCTGTGAAATGAGATGAACATTCGCGTATAAATCGGCATCAGCTCACATAAAAGACCAAGAGTGTCGATAATTCCAGCAAGCTCCAACTTTCTCAGGAAAACAACAAGGCTCAGTTTCACTCCAGTAATCCTAGACTATGGTCAGAGACTTTTCTTCATAGTAATATGTATGATACGCCGCAGAATTCTATGAAATTGTGTCAGACAGATACGTAATCAGTTGCAACTTGTCAAAGACGAAAACTATTGCTGAAAGAACACCTACCTTTAAGGCAAGTTCCTGAAAGCATTGTTCCACATTTGCTCGAGTTTTAGCACTACATTCAAGGAACGAACTACCAAGCTCTTTTGCAAGGGCAATCCCCTCGTCCTTGCTCACGGTCCTTTCAGATTCCTGAAATTCAGGACCAAGTCAAAACTCTGAACATAAGACATCTATGTATGCTTATGGTACTGGAAAACAGAATTGGAAAAGAAGAATGTACTGTCAGGCTTTGGTGTTTCTACAAGAGACAAATTCTTTTAAGATAGATAGATGGATAACTGAAGCAACGGATGGATTCGTGCAACTCCACTCAACTCTCTCAGCTAAGGTTTCTGGTAACTTGGTTAAGCCCCACCCTCTCATGACTAATTGGTTCGATCTCCGCAGGACCATCTAGCATTTTGTTGCCCTAGCCCTCCCCCTCGAAGGCATCATGCTATGCAATAAAGCTCGTACAGCAACACCGTAGATGCTTTCTTCATGAATTTTATGTTGGACTTTCTAAATCACTGTCAGGCTCCTCCTACACACGGGGAAGAGAAGAAGGGAAACTTACTATGTCAACTTTATTTCCAACCAGCATCTTCACACAGTCTTGATTGCTGGAGTACAGGTTTACCTCCTTGGCCCAGACATCGGACAAGTTTGTAAAGTTTCTCTCTTTCTGTAACATCATATACTGAAAGCAAGAACAGCAGGAATTATCTGTATCAGCCAAGCAAAAGTGGAAGGGACCCAGGAAATGTATAATGTATGCTGAGCCACAATGGTCAACCAAGAAGATGAAGACTTGGCAGCACTATATATGGGGTTATTTTGTGTCATCTTCTTGCCCCAAAAGCCCAATTAATTTCACCATAAGCCAAAAGCAATCCCAGCTAAGAAACATACCTAGAATAATCCCTTGGGTGCCTCTGTAGTAGGAACTTGTCAATGTCCTGAACTTCTCTTGCCCAGCTGCAGAACTCACCAGTATCATGCACAATTAATTGAGAAATGTAGAGACTTGAAAACAGTAGCAATAACCACAAGTATTGTAGAAAAAATTCCTTTGCAATCATTATAGAAATGAGATATGCTCAGCCCTTGGTTCAAGAACAACAATAACCCACCCCAACATCCGATCTGTCCTGGAAGTTAATATTTGTGCTTTACAAAGAGTCCAGAAAGGGACAGATAGAAGCCAGCTTATCTGGGCTATCGCCAATGTTGAATTTATTCATGTCAGTATCATTTATGTTAACCTAAATACGTCTTGGAACAAAGGCGCCTGAAAATTTTCAACTCTAATTAAGAGGCAAGTACACGAATACATAAGCTTATTACCAGTGTCCCAGATTGTAAGCTTCAACCTCTTCCCTCCAACGGTGAGTAATTTGATCTTAAAATCCACTCCTGGCAAAATAGTTGAGACTAGTTAGCCCAGGAAGAAAAACGAGTTCAGCACGTACTTGCAAAATGATGCTCTTTACAACTTGATAAACCTTGCATTGTGAATACCTACAACAACAGCTGTCACTTGCACCATAAAACGAAGGCAGAATTGGCATGATCTAATTCTTTTTTTTTTTTTTCGAAATCATATCTAATTCAATCATGACAGCTTCAGCATTTTTTTTTCCCAACCTGGTTGGACTTTGGAGTGAACGATTTGGTAAATAACGTTTTCAACCAACGATTGTCATAACATTTGGTTACAATAAAAGTTCGAAATTTTGGTACAAAATACTGACGCTTCTTTATATAAATGCTTTTCCTTCTAGTGTGCCCTTTTAGACGGACAGTTCACGTGGAACATCCAGCCCCAAATTAATCATGGCACAGTGCACCTCCGTCTTAAATACTAAAATATCTGTATCTCTCGAATCTCCAGATCCATGACTCTACTATAAGCTCAAAACATGAATTCCGAATAACAAGGAAGAAAAGGACTCGTCCATGTTTCCAAACTGAGCAACTTATCCTCCCGGTTTATACACTGTGTTATCTTCGCTTACAGCGCTAGAGTTAACCATGCTTCTTTCATGACAGACTACAAAACATGAAAGAATAAGATCTTATATTTCGCCAATCAGATGACAGAAGATCCTCAGCAAACCAACGAAAGTTGAAGGACGAACTGTTTTGTTTAATTGCAGCCGAATAGATGGACGAACTAGCTGACCGAATCTTCGACTAAACGACAAAGAACCTCAGAAATTCCTCCACACTTTTAGCAACAAATAAATCCGAGTGTCAATCAATCAGAATAGCAAATCACTATGGAAGACAGTTTATCAGGTGAACCATATTTGGTAATATACTCGCTACCGCAGGCTATACACAGATTACACAAACAGAGGAGAGAGATAGAGAGAGCGAGTGTACGGGGAAAGTACCGATAGTAGGTGCTTGATCTTCAACGGAATTGGAGATGAAGCTGACGAGCAAGCTACTTTTCCCACTCCAGAATCGCCGATCAACAAGATCTTGAATGAGAGATCGTAGCTATTGTTGCCTTGATTCGAAGCCAAGCCCATTGCTACTACACAAACACGCAATTCCTACTTCTTTGTTTTTCTACCTACTCTTCTTTCCGTCTAGTTGCTTGTCTAAGGAGAAGGCCTGGATACAAAGCATACAGAAGAAAGATGAATTCGGTAGAGAGAGAAACAGAAGTGAGAAGGAGCGGCGAAGGGAGCTCTCGTCTCTTCAAATTCTTCTTGCTTCTTTTTTTTTGTCTGTACGGCTTCTCCGCTCTTTTTGATTGCGATGCCGAATGCGAGTTCCGTTTTGATATCAATGGGACAGGAGTACAGAACGAGGGGAATGGAGTTTTTATTGTTTCTGTCATAACATTATTTAAAACTATTGTGTAAGCCGTAATCTTAAATCCAGCCAGCGGCAAGCACCGTGACACCTTCCCGACCGGCCCACCTCACCTGGTCACTGGCCACGCGTCTATGAAGGACGCAATTATAGCGCGTCAGCACAACGCCCTCTCACGCTTACCATCCCTCCTAGATTTCAGTGAGAGTTACACTCTTACCCTGCACTCAACAACAAATATTGAAATTAAATTTTAAAAGAAGACTCATTAACTCGGACGTTTAGTCAGTCGTGTTTTCACTTCACACAGTTAAAATTTTAAAAAAATTCACGATTTTGCCTCTATTTTAATATTTTCTAAAAATTGTCAAATAAACTAACAATTTGTGACATATTACGAAGCACGTCTAAATTTCATTACATACAGTCGTAATTTCAATACATTCAGTCAGAAATAACCATTTTATGTGCTAACGTAGGCAAAATTTATTAAAAATTGGTCCGATAAAAGCAAAAAGGATTCCGAAGAATAACACATATATCAGAAAATTATAAGCAAAGTATACCATGAAAAAATAGTCGAAAGACGAACGTGCGTCCTTCGTTACCGGCGCCGGCGCTGGCCCTTCTCTATTGGCGCAGGCGCCAGGTTCCGGTTTTAAAATCGTCATATTTTCTTCGTTATAGCTCAGTTTTCGATCCATTTACACCGACACGTTCGTCTTTTCTTCTACTTTGTCATGATATACTTTGCTGATAATTTTTCTGATATATGTGCTATTTTTCTTAAGTTCGAACAAGACATCGATCATAGTTAATGTCATACTTAAGAAGAAATAACACATATATCATAAAATTATCAGCAAAGCGCCGGGTTCGGTCTTAAAATCGTCATATCTTCTTCGTTATAGTTCCGTTGTTCGATCTGTTTGCTCCGACGTGTTTGTCTTTTCGTCTACTTTGTCATGGTATACTTTGCTGATAATTTTATGATATATATGTGTTATTTCTTCTTAAGTTCAAACAAGACATCGATGATATTTAATGTCGTACTTAAGAAGAAATAATACATATACTAGAAAAATTATCAGCAAAGTAAACCAGGACAAATTAGACAAAAAGACAAACTTGTCGGCGCAAATGGATCGAAAAACGAAGCTATAACGAGAAGATATGACGATTTTAAGACCGGAACCCGGTGCCGGCCCTTCCCTGTTTGCGCCAGCGCCGGGTTCCGGTCTTAAAATCGTCATATCTTCTTCGTTATAGCTTCGTTTTTTGATCCGTTTACGCCGACGCGTTTGTCTTTTCGTCTACTTTGTCATGGTATACTTTGTGATAATATTTATGATATATGTGCTATTCTTCTTAAGTTCAAACAAGACATCGATGATAGTTAATGTCGTACTTAAGAAGAAATAATACATATACCAGACAAATTATCAGCAAAGTAAACCATGACAAATTAGACGAAAAGACGAACATGTCGGCGTAAACGGATCAAAAAACGGAGCTATAATGAAGAAGATATGACGCTTTAAGATCGGACCCGGCGCCTGCGCCAACAGAGAAGGGCCGGCGCTGGCGCCAGTAACGAAGGACGCGCTCGTTATAGCTCCCGTTTTTTTGATCCGTTTGTGCCGACGCGTTCGTTTTTCGTCTACTTTGTCATGATCTACTTTACTGATAATTTTTTGATATATGTGTTATTTATTGTTAAGTATTTTGGAATCCTTTTTTACTTTTATCGGACAGTTTTTAATAAATTTTGCCTACGGTAGTACCTAAATTGGTATTTTCTGACTGAGCATATTGGAATTCCGACTGCGTGTAATGAAATTTGGATGCGCCTAGTAATATGTCACAAATTGTGGCTAATATAATAATTTTTAAAAAATATTGAAGTAGGGGCGAGATGGTCATTTTCCGACTGAGCGAATTAAAATTCCGCCTGTGCATAATGTTATGTTAATGAAATTATAAGACATGATTTAGATTATCACTTTTTGTTATATATTATTGCTTTTTTATTTTCCAAAATCCTCTATGGACATGTTCACCCATAGATCAATATATTGATCTAAGTTGTCGATTAACTCGTGAATAACTCATTTAATTTAAATTTTCTCTATAGATAAATAATGTTTGATAGACGTAAAAAAGTTATGTTATAAATTAATGTATAAGTAAGTAAATTACTTCGGGAATTTTAAAATTAGTTAAATGAAACTTATCTAAAAGTTGTACATAAAATTAAATATTGGTTAAAATTTAATTTAATTGATAATAAAAATCAATAATAATTCATTTATGTCTTATATACGATAATAGTAAAATGTGAAATGTCACTTTGAAAATTATTATTGTATATGGTTAATTTATAACCTAGTGGTTTCTAAATTTATGCAATAGTTCAAGTTATTTATAAATTTATCAATGCTATCTACCAATTTATTAAATAGGTTAAAAGATTTAACCCAAACCTCTATAAAATGTTGTTTTTGTGTCATTTTACAAGTCTAGTGATAAAGCCTTCGATTTCTTTGAATTTAAGCTCGTCGGTAGATTCTGTGGACGACCTACACCCAATATGGAGCCGCTGACTGATGAGGCAGTTCAGTTAGCACTGTTTATATGGCACATAAATAATAGTAATATTTGTACTAACTTTAAATGATTGTAATTTTAAAATATTACTCCAAACTAGAAAAATTACACCATTGTTCATCTAAATTTAAACTCTTTAAATTAAGACTAATCGTGGGTATGTTTTGACAAATTTACAAATTTATGTTAGTTACATGTACATATTAACATATATCAATCATATTTATGATTCGCCACATACAATTTAAAATACACCATATAATATTAATAATACCCACAACAAATAATAATGATTAGTATTAGTTCCGAAGTTTGTTATCTAATTCACCACTTATAATACATAATATCAATTTTAATAAATCATAATATCAAAAATAATGAATCATATTATTATGATTTTAGTGTATTATTATATACATATAAAAATAATTTTTAAAAAAAATTGTCAAAAACATATCATAATTAGTCTTATTTTAAAAAATTTAATTTAAATGTATAATTATATAAGTAATTTTTTTATTAATAAAATCAACAAAACAGTCTTGTCAAATCACTGAATCGTAGGTACGATTGTGCTGGAGCGTCCAATTTGCCATCAGCTCGATATGTCGTGGAATGAAGGTGAAGGAGGAGTGGGTGTCGCTGTCAAAACAATGTTGGTGAATGCCTGACCACCTGACCTGGGCGTGGCTTCGGCTTCTCTTTTGTTTGTAGGTTGCATTGATATATCCATTTTGCTAGTTTTGGCCATATCGTTTTGTCGTTTAGAGCTAATCAAGTTCCCTTGATCATCTTCAAACTTCACTTATTCATTTATTATCTCAGTTTTAACTCTAGTGTCCTATTATAAATAGCTATTACGCTCGTGATTTGTTAAAACTCTCTAAAAGATTATCATGATAGAAAATTGATGAAATGTTATATGTCAATATAATATCTTAAGCCAAAGTTTGGTTGCTATAGTTTACTGTTTATGAAGTTCGCGAGTTTGAGTAATACTATTGACTTCTTCATTTGTTGTTAAGTGAAAACAGAGATTACAGAAAATGGTTGCGCTCGGTGAGTTTTTTTATTGGTAATTTTGTGGTAGTTTTGGTCTGTTTGTTTTGTGGTAGTTTTGCTGGTTATTTTATGCCTATTTTGAAAACTAGTGTTCGGCAGACGGCGGTTTCGTCTGCCTGTTTTGAATAAGTTAGTTTTGTACGGTGCGTTTACCATTTTCGTTGTTACATTTAAAAAAATTTATATTATATTTTAAAACTTTTTTGTAATAAAATAAAATATATGTAGATATTCAATTATAGCCTTTATAATTATTATTCTTTATTAATATTTTAGTGACAATTAATTTAATATGTATACATATTAATTTATAATATTTTTTTACATATATTTGAAAAAATAAAGAAATAAACCATTGTATTTAGAGCAATTATATTAGATGTTATATATAAAAATAAAATTTTACGGATTTATATTAGTATTTAATATAACATTTTAAATGTATTAATACTTAAGATTATTTTAATTTTTAATAAAAAATAATATCATTGAAATGAAAAAGTAATATTTTATAATAATAAAATAATTGATTTAAGCGAATATATATATAGCTATCACTTATTTTTTTTTATTATAATATTGTTTAATTGTTGATAAAATATTTATTTAAACATATATTTGTAGTTAAAACAATATATTCTATTCAATTAAATATTATTTAATGAAATTCAAAAACATAAATTTAAATTTAATACTGGATATGTCAAAAAATGAAAAATAACGTATATTCGCATATAAAATTATTCTTTAATTATTAGCACGGTATAAAACATATAATAACTTTGATATACTGACAAACCAGTTTGTACAAACAGTTTTGTAATTAATTATTACCTAGCAAGTTGAATACTTATAATTGATATTTCTGAAATATACTACAAATATTTTGTACTCTAATAATTTTGATATAATTGAAAGTTTACATCGTAATTTTTATTAGTTTGCTATTTTCCTTGTAGAATATTTTATTAGAATTGATAGATAGTAATAGTTTTAGGAGACTATTCATCCGTATCTGAATAAACAATTTAGAAAAAACACTACTAGTTTAAAACTATTATTCTGTATTATTTTCATTAATTTATAATTTAATATACTAATTTTATAAAAAAACTAAAATAAAAAAGGGAAATAAACTAATTTATAATCTATTAATCTATATATTTTTATTTTTATATAATTTTGTGTCAAATTTAATATATAATATCATTTTTAAAATGTAATTATAAATATTGAAATTTAAATTAATTTATTAAAATTAATTTTTAATAAATTTATTAATACTATTAAAATATTTTCGCCCCCTTAATTACAGATTTCTGATTTCGTCTCTGTTTACGGTATTCATTATATTTGTAGCATAAATTATTGGTTGTTTTGTGGTTGTTTTGTGCTGGTATATTTATGACTGTTTTTGTAAATTGGTGCTCGGTGATGACGTGTCAAAAATGTCAAACTCAAAAATATCACATTTATACCACATATATACCATGTCCGAACACAGCCAATACTATTTTAACAAGTGTGCAAGTAAACCTTTGAGTAAAAAAAAAACGTTTGCAAGTAAACCAAGAATTAGTTGTAGCAGGTTCTCTCCTTCCGACGAAAACAACATCCACAACTGGTTTTTCTCTTAGGCAGACAAGTGGCATACGAAAACCTAGAATAAGTGATCAATAGAATGTGGTGCATCTATGATGTAAAAAACATGGCTAGGCACAACAATCAGTTGTCGTTAAAGGCTCTTTAGAGCTTAATTATGTTTTTACAAAAGCTTTCAAGATTAGAAATAGGAATACTCTCAATGATGATATGGTTGCTTACTCTTGGATTCCTCATATAAAATCAACAATGGATGCAAAAAAAATTGAAAGTCAAAGCTTTGATTCTTGTAGGATCTATTCGAGATTCTGATGGTACAATCCTGATGGCTTATAAAAAGGTGATGACAACTTCTTACTTTTTGTTAGAACTGATATTCAAGGAGCAGTTTTTGTCTTAAATGACCAAAAGAAAATGGGCACTAAAAAGTGGAATAGAAAACCTATCATGAAGAGATATGTACCTTCATTGATCAGATAAGAAGAAACCAGCTCCTTGGGGTGCCTACTCCAGAATGGGAACAACTCAAAGCTTTATGCAAAGGATGTGAAGATATTATTAGTTCTTGTACAAAGTCCGAGTTTAATTTCACTTCTCTACTAATTTCCTATATGTATAATAGTTCTAAGTGTTTTAAAGTTGGATTGGAGAAGATATCCCTCTCAAGATTACTAGGTCATGTAATCTAGACTTTGATGATCCTTTTTGTACTAGTAATGAATGAATATGAGAACAGATTTATAATAAAAAAAGAACTAGTTGTAGCAAACAACTCTTACTTGGATTTTATTGGGTCGAAACTCTTACAAGGATATTTCATTAATGCCAATTTACTACTCCATGTTTATATTAAATTATCAAATGTTAATTGTCGATAGCCATGAGAATGGTAATGTAACTAATGGGTATGAGAATAAGCTTTACCATACCTTTGATTAAGACAAACAATTAATATTCATACTTTCATGCTTATTGTGTAATTAAATAATTTAAATTCATTACAAAAATAGAACCAATTATTTTCTACAATATCAACATAATAGAATTTCACCTAATTTTATAATAGTTAAACACAATAGCAATTAGAGCTGATCAAATGAACGGGACTAGCCCGACTTTGTTTCCTTTCAGCATGGTTTTATATTATTTTTAATATAATTATTGATTTTAAATATATATATTATACAATTAAATGAATATACAAATATTAAACAAAAATATATAAATAAAATATATTATATATAGTAATTTGGGTCGGGATCGGGTTTAGCCGTAGGCCCAAATTTTGCTGGAGCCTAGCCCAATTTTTGTATATATTTATTCAGATCAAGCCGCGCTTAGCCGCAGGCCCAAAAAATTTTGAGGATGGCCGGTTTTTTATTCGAGCTCGAGTTGTTGACCAAGCAAGTCTGGTTTTATTTTCATACGAGCTTTTCGTGCTTTTTTTTTTCAGGTAGGTCGCCGGGCCGGATTGTACTTGATCAGCTCTATAGCTAATAAAAGTATTACTGTTTAAACATAAATGATCATAATTTAGATATAAAGTTAGCAGTTTTACTATATTGTGTATTCTAAATATGTCATTTTTATTATTAACTACAACCATATTATAAATACTTAATATTAGCTATAATATTTGAATTTAGACTTAAATTATTAAAGTATATTAATTCACACAAATATTTTTTTTATACATATTTAATTAAAATATAATAAAATGTTAATAGAAGTAATCAACAAATTCACAAAAGGTATCTAGAAAATCAACTGTATTGGTTACACTATTTTTCATAAAATAAAATCTAATAACATATTTGAATAAAATTATTTTTCATTTAGTTTCCAAAAATTATGAAAATCAATTTTTTTTACAAATTAAAAACATCAAGGAAATAACTAACTAATAATATGCTGAAAATTGGCAATAAAAAAAGATGTGTATGGTGAGAATGAAAAGTGATAACCACCCCTGCCCTGGTAATCAATCAATGGAAATAGATAAGAATTGATTCTCAAACCCACTTTCTACAAATTTCTATTCCCTCCTACCAAACATGATAATAGAAAAAGTTTTATTTTATTCTCATAGACTCATCATCTCTACCCTCCTACCAAGCAAGCCCTCATTGTCAATTAGTTCACTAAATGATTAAATTGCCCATAACAATCCTATTACCTACAAAGATCATTAAATGAACCTATAGTATCTTCAAACCAACATACATGTATGTGTTGTAAATCATCCTATTTATTGGATGTACATCCACATGTCTTTTGGTCTATCCTAGGCCATTCATCTGTGAAACTCTCGTAACCTCCCCAAACTCTTTATTAAAGATCATTGATATTTTGTATTCCTACCACTCTAAGGTTGATATTGTGTACTATATAAGGACGTATAATGTAACAGATGGATGTTTATTTCCTCCTTCATTGTCTCCTATATTCTCTCACTCCCATCTCTCAAGATTATATCAAGTATCCGCATAATATATTCTACCAAAATATATTCTTCTTTTTACCATACACCATAGACAAAAAATATTGAGTTGTTTTTCTCTCTACCACTTTTCAGATGATGTTTATTGTTTATCTTTAATACTACCTCAAATTGTTTTGCTTTGCCAAGAATCTGCGATGTCGACGAGTTTATATGTTGAAGCCGCATTTGAAGAGTACTCTACTGAATGCAGAAAAGGTGTATATAAGTTTAAATCAATTTTCCACATAGTCATATAACAAGCAGTAAGCCAGACCACAAACTCAAAAATTTTATTTATGTATATATGTATATATGAGTTTCTAAATCAAAAGAGAAATCCTTATCTTATTTTATATTTGTATAAAATATATCCAAATTTCACTATTTATTATATTATGATACAAAGTGACAATCTTTAATTGATGTAAATAGAGGAAGAGATATGTTACAAAAATAAAGAAAATTTGATACTTGTTTATGAGTTTCACCTTCCGTAAGAAAGAAAAATGGTAAAAGGATTATTTTATGATATTGTACGGGGTCAAGTTTTTCTTTATTGAATAAAAGAAACTTTGAGCAAAAGTAAAAACTGGGTGAAAATAAAACGGGATCTTCAATGATAATATATTGTTATAGTTTTTGAAGAAACTATTAGTTTATTGTTGAAGAACTATATGTCTATGTATATAAAGATTTTTGCATAATCACTCTCTCAAAGTATTATTTGTCGTTACATATTTCATTTTTGAAAAGTAAACCCTTCCGTTCAATTTGTTGTTGTTTTATGACGGAAAGTAGTATTGCCACAAGAAAGAATTTGAATTGTCAAATGCAAGGCATTCCGTTTGAGATAGAAAAAAAGGTGAGATTACCTTGTGCAAGATGTTGCACTAGCGGTTAAGAATTCTCTTATATAATCATTGAACAGGAGATTATAAAATTATAATATTACCTCGTGCAAGATGGTGCACTAGAGATTAATAATTGTGCTACCTCGTGCAAGATGAGTACATTTAAGGTAAGGTCGTAATACTTTCTCATGAAAAATGAATGCACTTAAGGATTATGATTATAAGATCCGTATACGTCCTCGTGCAAGATGAATACACTGGAGGAAGAAAAATAAAAGGATCATGTTATTCAATCGTATACGAGCACTAGTGGTTGAGAATTATAGTGTACTATTTCTTCTCATGCGAAATCATGCTCTTGAGGTTACGTTAAGAGTTGTAAGATCCTTATACTCCCTCGTGCAAGACAATTGCATTGAAGGTTGAAAATGATAAATATTATCTTCCCCTCGTGCAACACTATGCATTTGAGGTGGATGGTTTAAAAAAGACCAACATTTGGTATAAGATTGGACCAATTGTAAAAGCTCTTTTAGAGCTAGATAGATTTTGAAGAGTTAAAGATAACTCCATACAAAGTAACTTTAGTATAAGTTACATGGTCTCCAAAGTAACTATTGGGGAGTTACATTTGAGGATTATTATGGAAAATTAAAGAGTTTCCAATGAATTTCCAACCCAAGCTCTAAACTGCTAATGTGTATCATGCATGATTATGAAAGAAGTCGAGCTTGAGGTTGATTTTGGAAAAATCTTTCTGTAAGATCATTGATGATATGGGAACTAAAAGCTTGAATTAGCTTAAGAAAATAACCATTTTATCTTGTAAAGATCGATTGTAAAAAAAATTCTATAATCTATGATAGATTATTGTACATCCGTACATGGTTGGACCGTGTAAAAAAGAAAATGTTTGCAATTGACATCATGGTAGACCATTACATATCCATGAAGGATATTGTTGAGATGATGTTATTATTGATGAAAAAGCGTTAAAGGTATCATCCTTAATACATATTTATGAAGTGCGAAAGATGCATTGACTACATGAATTTTGATATATTTAAACCATGCTATGGGTTTTGGTTATTCATAGATACTCTAAAGGAAAAAATATGGTACATTGGACCATCTTCACAATCTATAATAGATTTGCGTGTATTGTAAATCATTGAATGACATAGAATCATACTTTATCGATAGAGCTATAATGCACAACTGAAAAATGTTTTATATACAACTCTATAGTCTATAAGAGACTATGAACAATGAGAGATTGCTCTTGTGAGTCGCTTTTTGTAACACCCCTAGCGCTAATCACGTCATTACCTCCTGATCCGTCTCAATTACCAATACCAACGCAGCGAAAATTTTACTGCAAACGATGGGTGATACAATGCCGTTAGTCACCCATGTGACTAACAAGGCCAAATCCAAATACAATATTGGTCTGATAAACTAGTATACCGAGTACTCTATACCAAACGATACATTTCATCCTTAATTAAATCACAATACAAATACAAACCTCAAATCAATTATATACCGAGTCTCTACAATTTCAACTTGCTGATAACATTTCGGTCTTACGGTACCACAATTACGAAATCAATACAAAGGTTCTTAATTAACTACCCATGCTTATGTAGCAACCCCGTCCTACTCTCGAACGGTAATTGGTTTCAAGGTACCTGGAAGATAAAAACGGTGTGCCCCAAGAAGCTTAGCAAATTGTTGGTATGAAATTCGCATACCCCGCGCGCTAAAGGGGGTACGCCGACTACTTTGTCGAGAACATGGGATTCATTTTAATTCAACAATCATGCTCATATTCAAAGGTATTCAGACAAGGAATACAATAACAACTAACACAACAAGATTGTTAGTTAGTATTAACTTACTCTTAGGCCTTAAGGGTTTTACCTCACTAATGTCTTAATCACTTTATTCATTATTCTCCCATTCTCTTGGGATACTTTTACTCAAGCTCTTAGGTTTGTGAACCCTACAAGTCTCAATCTCAATTCAAGTTCTACAATTCTCAATCTCAATTCTCAACTCTCAAGTTCAATTCTCAAATTCTCAAGTTCAATACTCAATTCTCAAATTCACAAATGGATACCTTTTAAGTCATTACCCATGATCTCCGGGCAGAGTTATACACAAGACTCACCACCGGCTTTCAAATACAAGTCTTACTTCCCCGGTTTCGACCCTACTCCGGGTCTAGCATAGTGGGAAGGTCGACTATCGACCGAAACTATACTCTTAGCTCCTCAAATTCTCAAACGTCCGTATCTCTACCGGACTACTCAATTTCCTAAATACTCCTCTCTCGAAGTTATATTGTAATCACATAGATTACCCTAGAAGTATCTCTCTCGATATCATCTAATAGCTTAGGGAATTTTCTCAATGCCTAGTATTCTCAGATTTAAGGGTTTTCCAACTTTTTGAATACTTGTATGTTCGGGACATTTTCTCAATTAGGTCGATTCCTCATATTATAGGTCGACTATTTGTCTAAGGGAGTTTGATAGTCCCTTATCATTCTTTTACTTCTTTCAAAAGTTCAAATCTTTGAACTATCATCAATCTCTTAATAGAGGTTTCTTTACATCTTTCCACTATTGATTATTTCGTGGATCATTCATTTCGGTTCTCTAACCGTTATCGGGAGTTTACTAATCCCGTACAACTCTCTCACGTTCTAGTGAGTTCATAGGTTCGCATTATTGTTATTCTTGATTCGATAATTTTCGTGTGTTTCAACGTTTTCGTTAATTCGAGAAACGACTCTTTTGTGAGTCACTAACCAAACAATACTCATCAACGAGTTGGCCTATAACACTAAGTTAGACCACACAATCATACAAGTATGGTTAGTACAAACAACATACATCAAAATATACAATCAAGCAATAAAACATTTTCGTTTGATTAGGTCGGCACACAAGCACACAACACACAAATCAGTGTAATCTCGGTAGCATACGGGGCATGAGAAAATCATACCTTACACCATGGGTTAACTTACCGTGTCACCTTACATTCCTCGGGTCTATTCTCGAATCACTGATCACATATCAAGTGTTTATATTAATAACAAAGTACTACGGTATGTAACAACTAATACTCCGTAGTTAACCCCGTTACCCGTTAATCTTAGTTTTGCTCAAGTGTTCCTAAGTTTACAACTTCTTGTTCACTTCTCATACTTGTTTACTTAGGTTCTTAGGTGCATCTTTTTCTTGCCATCATTACTCTCCCAATGGTTTACTACTAATGCCATTTTGTTTTTTACCCGACCGACCCTACCAAGGTCGGTCCTAGGGTCGGTCGAAGTCAGTAGGTTACAGTTTCAAAAAATTCAACTCGACCGACCTTCCCAAGGTCGGTCCTAAGGTCGGTCAAAGTCAGAAGACTTCCGGATTTGAAAATTTCAGCCCGACCGACCCTACCAAGGTCGGTCCTAAGGTCGGTCGAAGTCAGAAGACTCCGGGTTTGCAAATTTCAGCTCGACTGACCCTACCAAGGTCGGTCCTAAGGTCGATCGAAGTCAGAAGACTCGGGTTTGCAAATTTCAGCTCGACCGACCCTACCAAGGCCGGTCCTAAGGTCGGTCGAGCCCAGTATCCATTTTCCCAAGGTGTTTAACTACTCACTTTGAACTCTAAACTTACCTTAATTCTCACACAATCTTTTCCTAGTCTTTCCACATGTTTTCTAACATGTTAATACACCTAAACACTCTTGAAACCTCCTTAAATCATTGGTCAAATCTTTACCTCAATACTTGCTTAATTCTACAAATTCCAAATTCCCATTTTCAACACTTATGCACACTAGTGCATTACCAACTTTTCTCTAGGTATTTTACCATATCCTCAACCCATTTGACCATTCCAAATATTTCCTAGCCATTTGCATTAACTATATACAAGTCCATCCTTCATTACAAGGTCATACACACTAGTTCTTCCTAGGAATTCAAAACACTAAAACACTATTTTGCTACAGATTTTTGTTCTATCATTTCCAAGCCTTCAGCCACCATCTATGGGTGATTACTTCAACCAAATCAATCCCTAGATACACCTAGTGAACCCTAGGCCATTCTTCTCTCATATCATCACTTAAAGCACCTCATTTCTACTCAAATTTTGCCATAACTCACCTACAATCCTAACATTCCCAAATGCATCAATTCACACCTAAACCAACTCAAAACTAACCACACCCATAAGGGGTCCTACCAGCACATAATTTCCATTCAAAATCCACAAGTCTCATCAAGCACAATATAATGCATAATCTCGAATTGCATGGCACTTAGGCCCTTAAATCAACACAATACACACATCAATTTAACAACCAACTCTCACTAACTACCAAACCAATTCTTAGCTCAAGTTTGGTTCATTCATTTAATTTTCCCATCCCAAATCCTAAAACATTAAAGGTAGGCATCAAGGTAGTTCAGTTACCTTCAATTCACAAGTTCTTCCTTTTCATTTCTCTTCTCTCTTCTCCACTCCTTTTGATGCAAAATCGGTCAAGGGGCATTGCCATTGTCCAAACTCTAGGCTAACACCCAAATGGGGAAATTAAGCACTTAAGCAATGCACTTAGGCTTATTAATTAAGCTAAATACACAGAAGGGTGCTTAGAGCACAAGGATGGAGAATTACCTTTGGAACCCTAAAATGGGGTTTTGGTCAAGAATCAAAGGAGGACTCCCCATAAGCTTTTGAAGCTTGAACAAGGCTCATTCAAGGAAGGAAAACAAGGAAAATGGGAGGTCAAAACCGGCCACATAAGAGATGAAGGAAAGAGTGGGTTTTTGTGATTTTTCTTACCTTAAAACAATAGGGAGACTCCAAGCTTCAAGAAGCTCCAACTTTCTCTTCAAATGGGCTAAACCCATGGAGATGAAATTCATCCTTTTGAGATTTTGAAAAGAGGGGAAGATAGCCCTTGAGGAGGGGAAGAAGAATATGTAGTTTTTTCTTGATTTATAGCATGAAGCTAGCTTGTACAATGGAGAGAAGTGGGGAGTTAGAAGAGGGCTGCAAAATCGCCATTGTAGCAGCTCCAAGAACAAGAGGAAGGAGGGGGAAGAGTGGAGCCGGCTGGGAAGGAGAAGAAAGTGAGGGGGGGAGAGAGAGAGAGAGAGTAGGTGTTTTTATTTTATTTTGCTTTTTACCCTTTTTGCTTTTACTTTTTGACTTATTAAGCTAATAAGCTAGTTATTAGTTAATGAGGGTGCTGAATCACTCTCCGAAAACCGGCCCACTATATAATATAAGCTGGGGCATTTTCGTCTTTTTGTAATAAACGCTCGTTAATTTCCCGGTTTTAGCATTATTCACTAACCGGGCCTGTTTTCTGGATTTTTCTAAGTTCTTCAATTTTAATGGTTCTTAAGCTTCCGTTAGTATTTAATTATAGTTATATAGTCAACTATAATTTTTTACGGGTCTGTTTGACCACTTAAATTCACGTTTGTTTTCTCAAAAAACGTGCTTTAAGACTCCGTTAGCATGTTAACCCATTATTTGGATCCGTTTTCTTCGAGAATTGTTCCCACATCTCTTATTTAGGCGTAATTAATCCCTAAGAATCCATCTAGGACTCTAACCGAGGTCATATACCTCCTATGGTTGTGTAACTCTTATTTTTACAATTTACACTTTTTAAGTGTTTTCTCTTTTCTTTTGGCTTCATTTTCTTCACCAATATTCTTTAGGTGCTATTAGGCCCTTAAATACCGTATTAGAATAATTTAATCACCATATTTAGG
>CM041777.1:77414046-77439777 GCA_023374045.1 Limonium bicolor | reverse complement strand
CAAAAATTTTGGTGGTGGAATTTTGATCTTTCCATTTTTGGGTGCGTGAAAGTAAAAAAAATGGTGTACCGAACGAACATGGGATGGAAGAAACGGATCAGATGAGGTTGATTGATTGATGGAGTAGGAAAACTACTGGAATTGGTTGGAATCCAACTAAGTAAGTGTCTTGGAATATATTCCAAATTGAATATGAAAGCAATATGTGGGTTGGGTTGGGTGTAGTAGACTTGTAATAGTAGTAGAAGACTAGACAGATAATTAGTAGTGACAGTAGTGGTGTTGTGTAAGCAAGTATGATACAGTAGTAGTAGTTTGCATTCTAGGCCACCAAAAACAAAACAAAAACAAAAGTAAAGAGAGTACAGGCAATCATGCCATTAGAGTTTTTTTCTTTTATTAGTTGTTATGTTATGTTAGTAGTTTTGGGTAGGCTGGCTGTGTTTGTCTGCCTCTCTCTCTCTGTCTGTCTAGCTGGTTGGCCGGTCAGACCACCACACCCGATGATCGAGTTGGCCTCACTCACATACATAAAGCACACTAACTAAAAAGCAGGTTCTAATTTCATCATCTTGTTCTTGTTTCCCCCAAACTCTCCCTCTAACTCCTCTTTAATTAGTTACATTTTTTTCTTTTTAACAAATTAATTAATAGTATAAATCTCAATGATTTTGTCCTCCTCCTCTCTTTCATGTGGAACTAAATTTGATGGTCAGTTTGATAGGATAAGAGAAAAAGGGAATAATGTAAATTATACTAGAAAGAACATGATGGCGTTTACGGTTAGAAAGTGTTCTTTGCACATACCTCTTTCAACAATAAAATATTAGCTGAAGAGCAACACAAAATAGGAAACAAAAGGATTTATAGGATGTGGGTTTGTTTATTCAATTCTGCAGTGATGAACAGTATCAATGATTAATTAACAGAAATTAATGTAGTTAAGTTTCCTAGGACGATTCTTTTCCGTTCGGCGGGGTTGTCTTCATCTTGAATTGTACTACACTACTACTTACCTAGCTAATCTAGCTAATTGTAGTTCATCGCGTAGTACTACTACTACTAGCTAGTAATTAATGATCCCATGTACTATAAATGATTAGAGCAAGCATATGTAGTTGTCTGTCTTTCAAAATAATCCCCCACTTTCTCTTAAATTGGATCTTTGATTACACGAAATTCCAACTCAAATCCATGAAGTGGATACCTTTATCCCCCGCCCCGTGAAAATGCAACATGTAGTACCCCTCTTCCTCGTCGGCACTACCACATGATCATGCATCGATCATCACTATCATACACCTCCTAGCTATAATACTATTAAGTTGAAACATTCATTAATTCCAAACCTGGTCATAGAATATACTCCACTCTATTAATATAATCACTACCTACTAGTACTCTACTACAAGTAGTTTTTTTTAAAAAAAATTAATTAGTACGTAGTATTTGTATTAATTTGTTTTATATATGAAGATATTGTACACCACACAAAGTAATATTCGTCTTATTTGGTAGCGCGCTAGGCAACCTGCAGAAATTACTAGCCATATATATATATGGGCTAGACTAGAGACAAATAAACACGACATTATGAAGAAAGTTACTACACATGCCTAGACCTAACAATTTCGTAATTGCCTGGTGACGTTAATCTAATTAGAGCTGCCTAACCGAGTCATTGATTTCGTCAGGTGACTTAATATTTTACTATACTATGTTACCCAACTAGATACCCAATTTACTCTCATAACTCAATTTAATATATATTTAGTATCTAGTTATATATGATTTTTAAGTAGTACATATACATGAAAATCTCTTCTAATTAACCGGTCATTAATTCTACTCATTTATGTGTTATCGAATAGATATTACGTTACATACATATTCTATCAAACCTACACATGATACATTATTAGGTAAGGGAGAAGTGAGGTCTTGTCTATATTTAGCTAGTGAAGATATATAATGATGTCCACTCAGTGCATTGTCGTATTCGGAACATCTCTTTGTTACAATGAGATTATACTAATCAATTAATTCTGAAAATTATAGACAATACTGCTTGCTGACTGTTGTTATGAAAGAAAAAAAAAAAAACTAAAATCCTATGTGATTCTCATTTTAATGAATATCCGCAGCCAAGTGACGATTTTTTTTCTGCTTGAAAAGATTGAATATTATCCATACATGGTACTCCCTCCGTTCAACAATAACTGTCATTTTAGAAACTTGCACACTTATAAGAAAGTAGGACAATGACGCAGTGCCCCTACTTTTACTTTCCATTTAGATAATAATTACTTTATATTGAATAGTAGGGTAAAAGGGAAAGAGTGTGTCAAAAAGTAAGCTAGAATGACAGATATTTTTGAACAAGAATCACATGCTAAACGACAGATATTAATGAACGGAGGAGTACTAAAAAATAGATTCTTAAAATCCAAAGAGTTTGTTGTTGACTTATCCATGAATGAGTGAAGTGTACTATATAGCTCACTCCCATCAGCTGATTATTAAAAGACATTATTATGCATGGGGTATGGGTATCTCAACATCGATAGCTTTTGTAAGTAGACCCCGCCACAAATCAGCATCCCAGCATTGACGCATCTCGAATAGTAGTAGTAAGTGGATATTGATCCATAAGAAACATAGCATAAATTGCATACTCCCTCCGTCCTGAATTGACCGTCTGTTTGCTTTATGGCACGTTTTTTCACTTCAATAGTAAGCAATAAGATAAAATATTTTATAAAAACTAAATTTGTATTATATAGTTTATCATGTAAGGAATCATAACAAACTTAAAATTTTAAAATTAATTTATCTTATATGTTAAAAATTGAAGTCAAACGATATGTTCAAATAGTAAACAGGACGGTCAATTCAGGACGGAGGGAGTAATATCTAAATTAAAGTACAACCACAAACATATATCGATCCCAAACCTGATGCTCATCGCTCCTTCATATCCTCATCAGTTACTACTACTCTTCAATCTTTCCGCATCATTCATTAGTGTGTGTGTTTTGTCATCAGCAGCTGACAGTACATACGTAGTAGCTAGTCTATACTCTCTACCCTTTCCATCTGTAACACCGCCACTTGCTTCAATCACTTGGCTCCCCGCTCTCACTCTCAGCTTGCCAGTACTGGTCACTCGGGAGGGAGTCGTGTGTTTACTCTCTAATTTTGGATAATATCTGCTTGTGGCCCTTATTGGTTTTAATTAACAGCGCGCGGCCTGGTTAATTGAATTGGTGTTGCTATTGCTACTCATTTGTCGCTTCTACAAAGTGTCAAAAACACTAATGAAAATATTCACCATGTATGTGCTCCGTGTAGGAGCTATATATAGATCTAAAAAAAAATATACATTCAACACGTCCATCAAACTACCACCTTTCATTTATTTCCATATATTAACCAACAAGAGGTGGAATAACCACTTATAATGTATAAATATTAAACCCATCATTTTTGAAGATTAATTGTGGAGATTATAAATCTAGTGTTTGATAGAATTTAGAGCTTATGGTTGTCTCATTTAAGTGTCAAAATCAGGTTTTGGATCAGGTTAAGCTCAACCTGAATCAGAACCCAACTCGAAAATAGTCTAGATCAACCTTAACCGAACCTGAACCCGATCCAAAAATAGTTTAGGTCAATCCAAATCTGATATGAAAAATAGTTTAGGTCAATCCAAACCCGACCCAAAAATAGTTTAGATCAACCTGAACCCGAACTCGATCCGAAAATAGTTTAGGTCAATCCAAGCCCAACCCGAACTCGAAGTGGGTTATATTTCTTCGACCCAAACTCAAAGTGGGTTATATTTCTTCAACCCGAACTATAAACGGGTTGACCCGAATCCAACCCGTTTTAAAATTTCTATTTAATTTTTAAAAAATTGATTATTTAATAACTAAATATAATACTTCAATATTAATTATTATGTATTACATTTAATCATGATTTGTTGATTAAATGTTTAGTTTAATTACAAATTAATTAGTAAACACTAAGTTAAGTCATTAAATATAACATATTTTCTATTTTGTTTTCCATACTCTCGGGTTACGGGTTGACGGTTCAATATAAATCCAAAATGGGATTCAATGACCCAATCCGAACTCGTCCCAAAAATCTTAACCTGAACCTGACTTTTTACGGGTCGGTTCCAAGTCAGGTTTTATCAAGATTGACATTCCTAGCTTCAAAAATTAAGGAAGTGATCAATCTATAGTTACTGCCCACACATTACTTATAACGTCAACAAACTTTGCCAATCTATATACTTACCTCTTCAACATCATTTTGCAAGCCCTGAAAATGATACTATAGTACATCGCAACCACAAGATTGATAATTTTTACAGGGCATGAAATCTAGAGGACCAAGAATCCACAAGTGGATAGTACATCTACTTGGAAGCAATCTTATTTCGTTACAAAAAAGGAATATGAGTAGTGGTCCTCCTCTGTTTGTCCCCAGAATTCTAGTTTCTCTAGTGTGGTGTTTTCCGACGGCCACTTCTTGTAGCTGACGGAGATCTTTTCTTTTCTTTTTGTTGTTTCCCTTTCTTCACATTTCTATCTTTACGTTTTCAACGATGGAGGATTTGGAATTGGCCTGCAAGCCTGCCAAAATACCCCGTAATTCAGAGAGTTCAAGTATGAATGTCGACAAACAACATTTGGATGATCAGAGGTGTTTTCCTGTTTCTCAAGAGCAACTGATTTCCTTCAAGAATGCGGTCACAAATTCTGTCACTCAGAAGTCACATTGGGAAGATAATAGCGATTGGCAGGATTTGGTTTTTGATGATGATGAGGAAGAGATGGAGGATGAGGATCCCAGATGCCCCTCCATTCGCATCTCTAGGGAGCAAAAATTGTGAACTGTCGATCGTGGTGCAACATGATAATAGTTAAACTCCTCGGCAAGAATTTACCGATTCACATCTTGTTTGATAGATTGAAGAAAATGTGGAATTTACATGGAGATGATGGACAATTTGACCAATGGCTTCTACAAGGTCAATTTTGCTAATTAAGAAGATCTTCAATTTGTCCTTACCGACGGACCGTGCCGATTTTAGACCACTACCTTATAGTGCGTTGATGGAAGCCTATTTTTAATCGAAATTCGGAAGCTCTAGCTAACCTTGAAGTCCTAGTTAGGTTCCCAAATTTGCCAAATGAATAATACAATGAAGAATTCCTGAATATTCTTGGTTCCAAAGTCGGAAAAGTTAAAAGGGTAGACTTGTCGATGACAAGCTTTGGGAAGTCTAGACTTGCAAGAGTTGCTATAGAGGTAGACCTTACCAAGCTTTTACTTGAAAATATCGATTTAGACGATGCATGATGAAGATTGAATATGAGGGACTTCACTTAGTTTGCTTCTCCTGTGGATGCTATGGGCATAAGAATACAAATTGTCCCAATCGAGAGCCTGGTATTGAAGTGGCGCAGAGCGAAGGGGTTCGTTTGGTTTCAGAGATGGCGACTGCAAAAACTTCTCATATTATTAATGACTACGACGACTGAATGGTGCCAAAACGGCACAGTACTTTCAGATTACGACAGAAGAAAGGGGCGGAGGCTCCTAAATACACTCGCGTCCCGGTGAAAGATGATTCCCGATTCAAGGTTTTGGGCTCGAAGGATACTGATGTGGTGAATGAGAAATCACAATCGAAGGAAATCCAAGAACCAATTGCTAGGGTTTCTCAAGGGAATCATTCTGTCGAAAAATCATAGAACCCGCCAGTTTTGGGGATTGACCCAGGTCCTGTAAGTAATTCTCTTGCTTCTAGTATTGCTTTCCCTCAGATTCCAGAAATACAAATGTTGCTGGTAATCATCAGGGTTTTACGAATTCTAAAACTCAGGATTGTTCCTCCCTTGGAGGTACATAGTTATGCTGAATTCATGTGGTTTCTTCTTTAATTTATTATGACACATATAATCTTCTGGAATATTAGGGGTGCTCTTAAGGCTAACTTTCATAGGGCTTTTAGGGAGGTAATTCGCACAAATCACCCTAAGATTATTGTTCTGGTAGAGCCTAGAGTTAGTGGTTCCACTGTGGAATCTATATAGACTTGGGTTTGACAATGGCTTTAGAGATGATGCACTTGGCTTTAGTGAAGGCATTTGGATATTATGGAATAACCCTATAAACATCCAAATTATTAATTCTCATAGACAATTCATTCATTGCCAGGTTAGTGATTCTAACAGGTCTTTTCTTTTTACGGTTGTATGTGTTAGCCCTAATTCGGCTATTAAACAAGGGCTTTTGAATAAGCGTATTCAGATTCAGGAAAGAAATGATATTCCTTGGGTTCAAGGTGGCGATTTCAATGCTACTCTCTTGTTTTTTTTATAGAAATAGTACTTCTAGAAGTAATAGGGCTATTGATCGCTCACTACAAAAAAAGAACATATAGCAACAGAAATTTTTAGCAACTGTCTACATTTCAGTTACTATATATCTGGACGGGGCCACCAAACAAAACACTTTATTTTCCTCTTAAAAAAAATCAGTCTCTAAACAAAACAAAAGTACCGCACCTCCCTCCCGTTAACTTCCTTCCCATTTTTCCCCTTTCAAAAAAAACTAGTCGCTGAAAAAACCAGTCACGACTCGCGCGCACCTTCTTCCCATTTTCCCTCTGCGCGCGTACTCTCTTCTATTTCCCTCCCAAATTCTTCTCTGGCTGACTAAATTTTTTTCTTTGCTCTGTGTTTCGCTCTAACATTGTGTTTACATGTATTCACTGTACTCAAGATTGGGATTAGGGCGCCAGATTTCATCTTCTCGGTTACAGGTTCTTCACTTCTGTTGAACCATTCTACTACCTTTTAATTTCTTAAATCTCTAATTACTCTTCTTGTTTTACTTCCTCGGTACTAATTCTGGCTATTTGCATGCTCAAGACGCCAATTAGTGGAGTCGCGCCGGTAAATATGGTCGACATTGATTTTTGTTGTTTCTTGCCGCACTAGCTACTACCGGTGAGTTTATCAGTTTAGGAGCAGATTCATTCTTTCCATCTCAATCTGGTTGCCTTTGTTTTTTGTTTTTCATGAAAATAATCATATTGCTCTTCTGTTGAGCAGATTCATTCTTTTCATGAAAATAATCACACTCCTTCGCTCTTCAACTATCGGGCTGGGCGGTGACTTTTGAAGAATAGAACTCTTTGATTCAGGTACCACTGTGAGTTTTGTGGTTTATAATTGTGTCACATGTTGCTTGGATTGCTTTGAGGCTCATCTTTATATTTTTCTGCGTCAATGGGTTGGGCACTATTGCTTGGGCGAAAAGAATCATTTATATGTTTTTTTAGGATCAAGTGCACATTTGCGTTCACATCCAATGTCAAAACACTTGTCTATATGACTGAGTGTAAGCCATGTGTTTTCTGCATGGTTAGAAAAGAAACTTAAACCCTCGTGCCTAAATCGTACTTCAGATTTGGTCAGGTTTGTTTATGAGCACTGCTGTTCCAAATGAGGAATGGAGAGTTTATGATAGAACACTCGTTTGTTCGGGAGTGTGTTCCAAATGATTTTGGCATCCAGTATTTTGGGGTTTTGATTTTTTCTTATGCTATTTCTATTTCGGTAAGTATTATAAATATTATGCTTCAAATTGTTGAGATATTATATTATGCTTCATACTATCTCTGTATATAGCAGTATTATAATAATGGTGTCCACGTATATGATTAGTAGTCTTTGTGTAGCAGTCTAGTTACGGTGTTAATTAGTTTTAGTTTATTTTTCTCTTCTGTTAGTCTACTCTGTATATAATTAGTCCTCTGTCCTTTATTCTGTACACACTTATCATTTGTATCCTTTCTTCAGTAATTTGTAAAGTGGAGTTTTCAGTTCCTTCACAAATTACTGTCATTGCATCATCCTATAGTAAATAACTACTTATTTCTGATGTCTTTTTGTTGTTCCAATTAGAGCATCTGCTTCTGAATGAATCCCAACCCATCCATCTTATTATTCTTGTGTGTGAATCCTTATTTGCTTGTTTTAATTTGATTGTATGATTCTGTTTGGTCAGATTATGATTGTCATGTTTTTGGACCTTAAGGTTTCACTTTTGTGTGTGTATCCGAGACTAAGGCGTTGAGTTTCTGAGTTCTTACTAATGTGAATTCCTGTTCTACTGTCACAATTAATCATTAGTCCATTTAATTTTTTTTCTGGATTTTAAATGGCTGTTCAATTAAGCTGCTATTATTTTTGTTGCTATTATAAGTTATTTTTTATCGCCACACAGTGTTCTGGTTTTACTTTATTTTTGTTGTCATTTTAAGTTGTTGCTATGATAGAAAATACCCTCCCTTAATAACTATATATGTTTTATTTAATTGAATTTTTGCAGTGATCATAATTGTTTCACCCTAACAATTCCTTCTTGCTGCCTACGGTAGACAGTTCTGACTGTCTCACTTCAGGTTCGGTTATCTTCTGATGAGACATCCATCTGACTCCTTGGCTTGGAAGCACTTCGATTCTAAATTTCAACAGTTTTCATCTGAACCCCGTAATGTTCGTCTAGCATTAGCCTCAGATGGTTTTAATCCTTTCAGAACCATGAATGTTGCCCATAGCACTTGGCCTGTCATCTTAATTCCCTACAATTTACCACCATGGATGGTTATGAAACAACCGAATTTTATCCTCTCTTTGCTTATTCCTGGCCCAAAAGCTCCTGGTAACAAGATGGACGTATACATGCAACCATTGATACAAGAGTTGAAGGAGTTATGGGACATGGGCATTGAAACCTTTGATGCTTCTCGAAATGAAACTTTTCAATTGCGTGCAGCCATATTGACAACAATAAGTGATTTTCCTGGATATGCTACTCTTTCTGGATATGGCACAAAAGGACAATTTGCTTGTCCATGGTGTGTAGTTAATACTACATCGAAATGGTTACATCATGGTGGGAAATATTGCTACATGGGTAGTCGTCGCTGGTTAGAAGAAGGGCACACCTTTCGTACAGAATGTCAAAGTTTTGATGGCGAACAAGAGTTGAGACCTCCCCCTACCCCTTTATCTGGGGCTGAAATATTACAAAAACTTGATGGTTTTGAGTTCTTTGAAAACATTGTCAGCCTTAGACCTTGGAAACGGAAGTCAATTTTGTTTTCACTACCTTATTGGAAGGATAATTTGCTTCGACACAGTCTCGATGTGATGCACATGAAAAAAAATGCATTCGAAAACGTTAGTGGAACATTCTTGGGGCAAGCTGGTAAGTCAAAAGACAACCTTAAGGCTAGACTTGACCTCCAAGTAATGGGCATAAGAAGTTCCCTCCATCCAAAAAAGCGCTCCACTTCTGATAGAATATATTTACCGAAAGCCCTCTATCAGATGACGAACAAGGAGAAGGATAGTTTTCTTCAAGTTCTCAAGGAAATGAAAGTTCCGGATGAATGCTCATCAAATATCTCCCGTTGTGTGCAATCTTCCCAAAAGAAGTTGATTGGGCTTAAAATCTATGATTGTCATATGCTAATGCAAGAATTCTTGCCCGTTGCTCTCCGGGGTCATCTACCTGATGATGTCACCATGATCCTGATTGAACTTTGTAACTACTTCAAGAATATATGCTCAAAGGTGATATCTGTTAAGGATCTTGAAATTTTAGAGTCTCAAATTCCTCTTACTTTGTGCAAATTGGAAAGGATTTTCCCTCCATCATTTTTCACAGTGATGATCCATTTGGTTATTCACTTGGCTAGTGAAGCTAAGATTGGTGGTCCAGTTTGCTACAGATGGATGTATCCTGTCGAAAGGTATGGTACCTTTTTTTTATAAATGGCAAAATATGTTCTATTTTGATTTGATTTAAAAAATGTATCACAAGGTACACATATTATAGGTTTCTGTGTACTCTAAAGTCATATGTACGAAATAGAGCCCATCCGGAAGGTTCCATTGCCGAAGGTTACATAGCTGATGAGTGTCTAACATTTTGCTCTCGATACTTCACTGGGATAGAAACAAGATTTACTCGACCCATTCGAAATGATGAGTATCTTGCAGAATTAAGTGAAGAACAAGCATGTATCAACCAAGGTCGACCACTAGGAGTAAAGTTGGATGGAGAAGTCACAGGTCGGAAAAGGAAACGAGTTGCACGGATAAAGCTCGATGAAAAATCATTGCTACAAGCACATAGATATGTGCTATTCAATATTGAATCGGTCACCAAGTTTCGAATGTAAGTTATCCTTGAAGTAATACTCATTGTTTCTTTTTCACACAACATATCACTAAAGTTGCTGAGTTATTCAGGGAACACAAAGAAATTCTTAAAAAGAAATCACGTGGTAGAAGGGTGAGGCCTTACGAGCTAGAGAAAACTCATTGTGACGAATTTTGCGGCTGGTTTCGAGAGAGGGTATATCTACACCCTTATATAAGTAGTACTGACAATTTATTTGTTAGTGTAGTACAAATTTATTAATGTGTTAAAGATCTTTCCTTAGGTAGCACGATTAGAGGAAGGTGGCAGCAATGAAATCACAAGTGAAATCAAGTGGCTTGCTCGTGGCCCTAGTGATTTAGCTAGATATTTTTCTGCTTACATTGTTAACAGATTTAGATTTCACACGAAGGATCACGATAGACACTTGAAAACCCAAAACCATGGAGTTGTTGTGCAAGTCGATTGTGAAAGTTATGCAAGTTCAAGAGATACTCAACCCGTGAGTGGTCAAGTTAACTACTATGGCTCTATCAAGGAGATTATTCAATTGAACTATTCTGGCTTCAAAAAGTTTGATCTTTTTAAGTGTGAATGGATTGATGTCAACAGAGGTTGCAAAAAGGATAAGTTTGGGATCACTCTTGTCAACCCTTCACATATGGTGCACACAGGATCTAACTGGACAGATGATCCATAATTTTTGCATCTCAAGCCAAAAAGGTCTATTACATTAAAGATGTTATTCATAACGGGTGGATGGCTGTGAGACATGTGAAGTTAAGGGATCTCTATGATATGGGTGAAAAATCATCCCTTGATTTGGGTGTAGAAGCAGCTACTGAACCTTTTGATCAACAGTCCTTACATAGAGTTGATGTGGATGACGAAGTTGATATTATTTCAACACAAGAGCAAGATCTGTTGGAAGATGAAGACTATGAACAACATTTTGTTTAATGTTGATTTTTGTTACTAATACACTTTAATTTTGAGCATATAATGTTGATGAATGTTGAACAATACAATTTTCAAATCTAAATACTACTTCTAGTTGAAATTCATGTTGCTGCTGCTCATTTGTTGTCTATTCATTTCGTTTTTGTTGCCGTTTTCTTTATATCATTTGTTACTACACTTTAATTTTGAGCATTTAATATTGACATGTGTTGAACAACACAATTTCAGATCTAAATATTACTTCTAGATGAAATTCATGTTGATGCTGCTCATTTGTTGTCTATTATTTTTGTTTTTGTTGCTGTTTTTCTTTATAGCATTCGTTACTGAGTTGTTTGCAAAGACAGCTTTGAAAATGGCAAAAAGGAAAATATTGAACATTGTAACCTGCAATCAAGTGAGTGGCTGCCCATCAAATAGAGAAGGAGAAACAACAGAGACTCAACATACCTCTGAAGAGTGTGGAGATAACGGACAAGTTCATGTAAACTCCTCGGACGGTGAAACTCGAGAATTTGAATTTGGGTAGCAAGGTTTAAATTTCTGTCCTTTACTTGTATTTTCAGCAACAAAGATAAGTGAACATTTATACCTTATGACAAACTTTGAAGTTGATACTTTTTACATCAATAGAAGAAACACAAACTGAAAAAAAGACTCGCGGTGCTACTGTTATGGCTGATGTTTGGGAGTTGGAATCAAATAAGAAAATCAAAGTTGAGCTAAATCGCTACAGAGCTCCGGTTGGTGATGAAGGCGCTACACTTACCCGTTTCTTGGGCACTGTAGCTCGAGACTCTAGGTATGCACCTATTGATTATGCTGATTGGCGTAAGATGCCGCAAAAAAAGAAAGATGATATGTGGGAGCTTGTGCAGGTATATGTGATACACTATCTACAATAGATCAAACTGGTTTATGGTCTTTATCATAAATGTTTTGTAGTCGTGTTCATATAATATTTATTTCATCGGAAAAAATTCTCTTTTGCACCTGATATGGCTGAAACCAAGAGATGGGTGTTGGCTGACTTGAATGATAAGTGGAGGCTGTGGAAAAGTTCTTTGAAGAGTAAGTATTTTGATGCTAGCAAGACTTTTGATCAAATGGTGGAAAAATTGGATGATGGAAGGGTTGATGAAGGACAATTTAAATTGCTTCTCACGTATTGGCTTACAGAAGGAGCTAAGGTAAAATGATAGGTTTTTATTTTTTGTAACTATAGCATCACTACTAGAATATAATTGTTTGGTAACAACAAAAAATCGTTACCAAAAATCAAAATCGTTACTAATCTAATTTATTGTAACGACTTTTGTCGTTACATATCGTTACACGAGATGGCGTAACCAAAGATCAATTTATTTATCGTAACGACTTTTATTCGTTACTAAAAGTTATATCGTTACGAAAAATATGATTTTGTAACATTTATATCGTTACTATAGTCTTAATATTTTTTTAATCTTTAGTACTATCTTTGGTAACGAAAAACTTGTCACTAATAACAATTATGGTAACGAATTTAAGTCGTTATCAGAACCTTTGTAACAAAAAATCTAATTTTTACTAGTGCATGTTATGCCTTGGTTATTTCACTTTTGTATCACTAAGTTATTTCACTTCTATTATGCAGAAAATTAGTGAGATAAACAAAGTGAATAAAAGCAAGAGTAAGGATCCTCATACAGGTGGAACAAAGACATTTGCTAGAGTCATCCATGAAGAGGTGATTGATTTCATTTTGTTTCACATTGCATAACTAAATGAGATTGCATACACAATAGATAATAATCAATGAACATTTTTTTCTTAATTTATGTGCCCAAGACTGTAAAATCGAGTGGAACTCTTCCTTCCCGTGCTGCAATTTACATCAAAACTTGCTTCAGCAGTAAAACAGGAGAATATGTTACACCAGAAGCTGCTGAAATGGCGGTATTAAAATTCTTTCAACTATATATCAATGTTTCAGGTTGATAAACATGTACTAATTACATTGTATGATGTGTACAGGAAGCAATGAAGACATATTTGGCATATAGTAGTACACATCCTAATGGTGATAAGATACCTTGGAAAGAAGATATTTATGCTAAGCATAAAGGACCTAAGAAAAAGGGTTATGTTAGATGCATGGGAAAGATGTTTGTAAATGGTGCAGAATCTTCACAGCAAGGAAATAGTGACACTCGAAAGGATATTGATGGACTGTTCAAGGTAATTCGTTGCTTGGCTGATGCTGTCAAAGAATTCAACCCGAGATTCAACTTAGAAAATATGATAGAAGAGGCTCAGGTAAACCAGGTATGCTTCTAATTGTGTGTGCTATATTTTTTGGTTTGTGTTGCTTTCTTCTGTAAAGGATATATAATGGAATTAGTATATATGCTATCTGCTGGTTTTCAAATAGCTGAATGTGGAACTTTCTTTTGTGAAAAACTGTCACATTTACTAGTATCTTTCTGAGATTGGTAAGACGGTGAATGTGCTGTATGTGCTTGCTGTTTTTCAACAACATGATCCTATATGTGTGGCTTATGTTGTAGGATAGGTTGATATGTAAACTTCTGTTTTTTATTTCTTATACTGTGACAAACATGTGTTGTATGTGCTTGCCGTTTGACATTTTTCCAACAGTTTTCCTGGTTATGTGATGCAACATGTATCATGATGATGTCAACAACATGATCCTATATGTGTGGCTTATGTGGTAGGATAGGTTGATGTAAACTTCTGTTGTTTTTCTTCCATTGTGACAAATATGTGCTAACTGCATTGTTTCAAAAAGGCATCTACTGGTGCTAGTGGTATTGAAAAATCTCCATCTTCAAGTAACCAAAACAACAATGCAAGCCTTTGATTTGGGAAAATATTAAGAGCGGTATGTGTAGATATCTATATATACTTAATTCAATGTGTTATGACTTCAATCATGTTTACATATGTACTCACTCTAATTTAATCTTATATTCACTCTTTCAGGTAAATGAAGAAGTTGAACTAAGGAGCTTTTGAGTTGTTTATTAGCATAGCAAGTTCTTAGTGAAGTAGAGATAGATTTTTGGAAGAAAGTGGGTACACATTTAAGTGCAAGCTGGCTGTGTCTTTTTATTTTTACATAGTAGTGTTGAACATATGTAAGTGATTATATAAGACTTTGTAATTAACTACTTTATACATATTAATTATATAAGTTTATTTGAAGTAATGTGCATTGCTCATCCAAGTTTATCACTGTTGCACATGAATAAATGTGTATTATACATGGTATGATGAGGATACAGGTTATATATGCAATGGTTACAACAATAGTAGTCACCACTGAATGTTTACCAATGGAATTTTCTGTTGCAAAAAGGTTAAATATACAATAGTCTATACCAACGGAATTTTCTGTTGCAAATGGTCTATACCAACGGAACCGTCTGATGATAAAGTTGCATGCCGATCAAATCTAGAAAGGTATGTACCAACGGATATATCCGTTGTTATAGACTTTGGGACTGCTGCAACGGATATTTTTTCGTTAGTATAGACTTATAGCAACAGTAGGTATAGCAACGGAAAATCATCCGTTGCAGCAGCCCAAACTGCCCTATTCCAATGGATTTTCAACTTTCAGCAACGGATTTTGCCCGTTGGTAAAGGGCAGTTTTTTTGTAGTGGCTTGTTTGTGGATTGGGTTCATAGTAGAGCTTTGGTTGATATTCCTGCATCTAGTAATCTTTTTACCTGGTCAAATGGAACTATTATTGCAAAGCTAGATAGGGTGTTGGCTTCCACTGAATGGTGCAGTCTTTTTCCAAATTTCTTCGTCTTAAACCTCCCTAGATTCTCGTCTGATCACTATCCTGTGTTGTTATCTCTATTTGAAGACCCCCCTGGATGCTTAAAACAAAAATCTTTCAAATTCTTGGCTGCTTGGCTAACACATCCAGATTTCAAAGCCACTATATTACAGAACCTTAATTTGGAAACGAATCTCGGGGGTTCCTTAGAGAATCTTAGTCATCACCTCTAGAGTTGGAATAGGTTGTCATTTGGGCATATCATTATGACAAAAATAGACTTATGGCCCGTATTAAGGGGATTGAAAGAGCCATTGATTCTGGGGTGGGAAACCACTTAAAAGGCCTTGAAAAAATGTTAGTGAGAGAGCTCGATTTATGGCTTTAGAGTGAGGAACTTCTCTAGTTTAAGAAATCTAGAGAGGATAAAATCAGGTTTGGGGATAGAAATACCTTATATTTCCATATTAAAACTAATATCAGAAGGAAAGGGATTAGAATAAAAGCCCTTATGGACAATGATAGTGTGTGGGTTAATAATGATACTGAGTTATGTAAACTAGTTCAGGATCATTTTAGTAATCTGTTTTCTTGTGACAATGTGAATCTGAAAGCCCTTGAAGAACATGATGTCCCCAATCTCTCTAGTTTTGACCTTGAGTTTCTTAGTAAGAGTGTTTCTTGGGGGAAGTTACTGCTGCATTAAAGAGTATGAAGGCTTTCAAAGCCCCCGGTGTTGACGGCTTTCTTGCGGGGTTTTTCAGCATTTATGGTGTCAGGTTGGTCCCTATATGTAGAAGTTTGTTAGTAACTCTATTCCTAATGACAGTTTTGATAACAAGTTAAATCATACCATCATTGCCCATATCCCAAAGACAGGTCAACCTATTTATGCATCCCAGTTTAGACCGATTTCTTTATGTCAAGTATAGTACAAAATTTTGGCTAAGGTTATTGTGAACAGAATGAAACCTTTTATGCCTAGTTAGATCTCTATTAATCAGTCTAGTTTGTTCCTGGTAGAGTGATATTTGATAATATTGTCCTTGTTCAGAAAGCTCCTCATTTCTTGTACAACACTAAAGCTAGGAATGGGTTTATGGCTTTGAAAATAGACCTTGCAAAGGCCTATGATAGACTGTCCTGGAAATTTATCAATGATACTCTTAATTGTTTAGGTTTGTCTGTTAAACTAGTGCATCTGATTATGCATCGCATCTCTTCAACTTTCTTCAGGTTAGCTGGAATGGGGGCCCCACTGATGTGTTTAAAGCTGGGAGGGGGGGGGGGTGAAACAGGGGGATCCCATCTCTCCTTCATTTTTTTCTTTGTCTTTAAAGATTGTCCCAACTTATTAATAGATTTATTAAAAGAAAGGAGTGGAGGCATCTTACTATGGGTCATAGAGGTACAGTGTTTTCGCATAGTTTTTTGCAGATGATTTGGTATTATTTGGGGTAGCCTCCCCTAAGCAATGTGTGTTATGAAAGACAGTTTATCTAATTTTTGTAAGGCCATGGGATAGATTATCAGTTTTGAGAAATCTATGCTTATTTTGTCAAGAAATGCAAGTCAGGAAAGATCTCAAAGATTAAGTAATGAAGGTGGGATTCCTAGTTCTAGGGATTTCAAGATATATTGAGGGTTTTTCTCCAGCAAGGTCGATATGACAAATGCAATCAGGAAACATTAATAACTAAGATTAGAAATAGGCTTTCAGGTTGGAAAATGAAGTTCCTTTCTTTCACGGGTAGAATTTGTCTCGTAAAGAGCTCCTTTCTTTCCATCTCGATACATAACATGCAATGTCAAATTCTTCCTAGTTCAGTGTGTGATCAAGTTGACAAACTATGTCGTAACTTTATTTGGGGACATGATTCAAGCTCGCGTAAATTACACTCAGTCTCTTGGGACCAAATTTGTAAACCAAAGAAATTGGGTGGATTAGGATTTAAGAAGTCTCGAACCATGAACTTAGCATGTTTTGGCAAACTTGTATGGAATCTAGTTTCTAATAGGGATGGGGTTTGCAGTCGAATTCTTAGAAGTAAATATCCTAATCCTGACGTGAGCCGATGTTCGGTAACTTGGAGAAATATTAGGAAAGGTAGTTCCTTGATTCAACGAGGATGCAGATGGATTGTTAGTAATGGCAATCTTATTAGATTTTGGACTGATAGAAGGCTCATTGATTCTGATTTACAGTCTGTTTCTATTAGTAATGTGCCTGAATCTGTTCTCTATGATCTTGTATCTGATTTTTGGGATGAAACAGTGGGATGGAAGTGGGATAAGTTTTTACATTTTCTTCCTAATAACATGAAACTGGCATTTGATAGCCAAATTGTGTTCCCGGATGAAGGCGATGATTTTATTTCATGGAATTTACATATTTCAGGAAAATATACTATTGCCTCTGCTTACTCATTCCTAGATTCTTAGGTTTCTCATGGTAATAACAGAATTGTAGATTCCAATCTCTTTATTAGAATATGGAAGCTATTAGTTCAGGAAAGAATTAGAGTTTTTCTATGGTAATTATGTCTGGGTAAAGTTATGACGAATGCTAAACGTGTTTCTACGGATTTAACTAACGATAAGTCATGTCATTACTGCGGCTCGGAAGAAAAATATGTCTCATCTCTTTCGTGACAGTCTAATAGCTAAAAGGGTTTGGAATCGTTTTATACCTGGTGATCAGAGAAGGGAATTTTACACATCTTCTTTTCTGAAGTGGGTAAAAGCCAGCCTTATTAAGCCAAATCTCAGGTTAATTAAGGATAACTAGTGTGATGTTTTTGCTACTTGTTGTCACATGTTATGGACTTGGAGAAATAGTAAAGTGTTTGGACATGAACAAAGGATGTTTTTTTCATTTCAAGCTATCATTCATTAGACTTGCAGAAACAGTCGGAAGGCATGGGATTTGGTTCGAAATGTGCTTCAAGAAGACTATACTGATTCTCTGAGCAGTGACCCTACTGCTGCGGAAACTTGGGTTCCTCCAGGTCATGGGTTTGTTAAGTTTAATGTAGATGGTGTTGTTAACCCTTCTACTAATTTTGCTGTCATTGGGGGCGTTTGCAGGGATAGTAGAAGAGCATGGATTCTCGTTTTCGGGAAGATGGTGGGCAAGGAAAATGTGCTACATACATAAGCCCTTGCGCTACTCCATGAAATTAAACTAGCCTGGGATAGGAGGATCAGCAAAATCATTTTCTGTTCGGACTCCTTTGAGCTGGTGAAGCATTTGAGGAATGCCCACCTCAACACCACTGCCAACCTTTAATTCAGGAGTGTAAAACAATCCTGAAACAAATGCGGGAAGTTTCTCTGATATACAGCCCGCGACACTGTAATGTAATAGCATACACACTAGCGAAACATAGTTTACTTGTAGTTTAGTTCAAAACGTGCTGATAACACCACCTAGTTGTGTGCTTCCATTTCTTACGGAGAACATTGGATCGGTTCATGAGTAATAACATATGAGGCACTGCCTTCGTTTTTGTGACAACCTTCTCCTCTAGCTATACTCTTAGGCCCAGTTTCTTTTTTTATATTTATGATTGATGAGCCGTCAATATTCTTGACATAGTACTTGATGTACACAAATTCTGAAAAAATCCGGTATACACAAAGTTTTCCACATAAGGAAGATATTTCAATAAGTGGAATATAAACCAAATATAAGAAAAAGAATCAAACAAGATGTATGGGATTGGATAAACGGGCGGTGAAAAGAAATACTGATGGGGCGTAGTTGTTTATATGGCTGTAGTAAACTAATACAAGTGTTCAGTAGTAAGGGGTGCGTCGGTAGTTGATTCCTTACGTGGATATATGACGTTTTTGGTATAAAAAGCATGTGAATAAATCTTGAATGTATCTTTTTCTTATTGAAATTTCAATGAGACATGATAGATTCGACAGAGATATCTAAGTTGTATTTTTCATGTAAACAATAAGGCGAATACATACTTGCAAAGAAAAAAAAAAACCTAAACTCGGTTGCCGTGTAATTTTCAAACGGACCAATAGAAAATTTTCAGATATATAGAATCTAGCTAGTATAATTGGACATTTAAAATGGCATGGGTTTTGAGATAAAAGGGTAACTTTTAGGCAAAAGCATTATTTCTTAGTGACGGTCTGTCTATATATTATATTGCAAGTTATATTCTACTTGCTAAGAACGTAAATGAGGAAGTTCTTAGGCAGGTTTTCATACTAGAATTAGAAAAAACTACTATTAAGGAGAGACAATACGAATTCAAAATATATAGTTCTCCACAAGTTTGACATAAAGAAAGAATATTATAATTGTGGGAGACAATGAAATTAAAAAAAAAAACTAAGAACTAGTTTCATAGCTTTATTTATTTGTTCCTGCATGCTCCATAATACTACTTAATAAATTATATTCCAGTATTACCTGTAGTAGTGGATTTGAACTTTATACAGTTAAATAAAAAACAGAAGTCACCATATTTTTAAATAACTTTATTAGTTCATAGAATATTCCATTGCGTTCTAATACCTTCAAAATTTTTCTAATTTACAATGCTTGTATAAGTTGCACCTTGTTTATTAGTAGATTATTAGTAGTTCATAAGATGTTTTTTAAATGATTAACGTTTAAATTTTATTGTGATGTAATGCTTTGAGTGATAGAATTTGAAGTTTTGTTTCGTAAACATAACTTTATATATTTATTAGATAAAAGAGGACATAACATTACAAGGATAAACAACCAAGACTCACATCCTAATTCAATACCCTAAGACCAACAACACACAAACAAGCTCGCCATCAAAGAAAGTATGAACCACGAACCAATCAACATAACTCGTTAAACCTCCAATGGACATTGGCGTTTCAAGTTGAAGATCGAAGAGAACCATGATGCATATGCATCTCAAACTCCAAGGACAATCCAAAAGTGATCACAACCACAAAGATCTGGTTGGCAAGCTAACAACCATAATGACAAAAACAATAAAAAATAACATCCTGTAGATCCGACAACATAAAAGACTAGAGAATGCTAGGCATGACACAAGACCAACAGTGCTAACTGCATTGAGTGTGTCTCTTGCCATGCAGCTAGCAAGGACAATCCTAACCCTTTTGGAGATTCTGGTTCTTGCCTATAATCGCCTTTCCTTTGCTTGATTTCCACTTGAATCACTCATCTTGAAAACCACCGAAGCCCACGCATTGCCACCCGCTTCCTTTTTTCCTGGTCCCTGGCAGCCGCAAGTCCTACTGAAATACCCTAACTACTAAAACATGTTTTGAACACCTAAGCATATATTTTAAGGCATATACATGCCTTAAAAATTATTAGGAAACAATAAAAGTCATTAACAAGCAAAACTATGCTTAATCACCATTTAGGACAAACATGTGCCTTAATAAACTTGAAAGGTTGTATAACCTCAAATAGGATCCAAAGTGGATCCTTAAAACTTATCACTAAGGTATGAATATAATAAAACAATTACCAAAGCAAACCAAGCTCTAGAATGAGTTATAATACAAAAAGGAGCACTAAAACTCCTTAAGACACATTTTTGTCAAAGTGTTTAAAACTTGACTTTGGATGGCTAAATGGCCTTGTATACACCCTAATTAGCATGTGTACTACATATTATCACATTATTAACTCTTAACCCAAAGATTTACAAAAAAATCCAAATTTTGGCTCTAAAATGTGAATAGTACCCAAATAGTGCTAAATGAAGCTCTAATTAATTAGCCAAGTCAATGGTCAACACTTGACCCATCTTTGACCATATGTGGGCGGCTGAAATAAAGGATGGAGGACAGCTAGCAATGCTATAACAAATATCTCCTAAAATGTGATGAATCATCATTTTACTATTCCATATTTAACTTTGTCCCTTACTTAAGCTTCCTTAGACTTTCTCTCTCATTCCATCCTGTTCCAGCCAAATTCCCAGCTCCTTGAACTCTCCCTTTTCTGTGTTCTTGAGCTGCCTTAGAAGGAATCCAACTCCCACTTCATAAGGTAATGGTTTAAAGCATAAATTAGCTTTTCTTCCTCTCTTCATTTCCTACACATTGAGCTTAGTATCAACCTCATTCATTATTTCAATCCAGCGAGTTTCTGTTTGAATAAGAGGACAAAATTCGGCTGAAACAAGAACAAAGATCAAAGCTTGGCAAAATCATCTTTTAAGGTAAAAAAATCAACCTTAAGCCTCCACCTTGAATTCTAAAATTGTAATGGCTGTTTTCCTTGAGTTTATATGCTCATTTCCTCTTTAATATCATGTAGATTCAGTAGCTATTCCATTGTTTCAAGTGTGGCCGAATTCAAAGACAAAATCCATCTCTTAAGAAATGTTGTCTAGGTAAATTCTAAGACCCTTCTACCTTGTTGTAATCTTGTTAATTACCATGGTTTTGTGGTTATTTTTATACTCTTTTACCTCTGGAAAATAGGGCCGAGAACATCTTGGTAAAGCCTTAGGATTTAAAGGTAAGAATCAAGGTTTTTCATGGCTTATAGTTGTTCTTATGGTTAGTTCAATTTTGGAAATTAACTATATCATTTTCTTACTGTATGAACATGTTAAAGAAGCTTTCTAGATTCCTCCCCAAGCTGCCATGGCCAAATCTAGGCATAAAGCTCATTAAATCACGGTATAAACACCTTAATGTTGTGTTATTATGTCTTTGAAGCTTATGTTAAAATTGTTCCGTGAGTGGACTAAGCTAAATGGTCATTTTTTACTTCAAAAATGACTAGGAAATGTTATAGAAAACTTTGGCTAAATAATTAAGTGGTTAAGTGGCATAATTGTCAAATTTGAGACATTATGTGGAAAATTGGTAAATATGGAGAAGTTATGGGAGAGGCCTAGAGTTTAAAGTGCTTTTGATGAAATTTAAGTGTAATTTATATTACAAGTTTGAGAATGTAATAAGGCCATGTCATTAGGCTATTTTATTTAAGTTATTTAAGCTTAAAAGTATATTTAAATTAATTTATGCACTTAGCATAATATTTAGGGTATAAACCATAAATAAATAAAATTTGAAGGGTTGTTGGTGAATATAGCCAAAAACTAGGAGTTAAATGAAGTTTAAATAAAAATTATAGCATTTTATAAAGTTTTGGGGTAAAATTGTAATTATAGGAAAGATTAGGGTAATTCTAGTAATTACCAAGAATTGGGGCAAAAAGTATACTTAGGGGTCAAACATTGACCATATAGGAGACTTTGACCAGATTTGGTGATTTATCAAATTAAATACTAACTTATACTCCCTCCGTTAATTAATATCTGTCATTTTAGTATGTGATGTTTGTTCAAAAATATGTGTCATTCTAGTTTTTTTCACACTTTTTTCCATTTTTAACCCTACTATTCAACACAAAATTAATTATTATTTAGATGGAAAACTAAAAAACAGGGGTACATGCGTCATTATTCTACTTTCCTTAATAAGTGTGCAAGCTTCTAAAATGACAGATATTTTTGAACGGAGAGAGTAATAAGTGATGTATTAAATTGTAAAAGTTATATAATATTTGGGGTGTATTAGGAATTACCAAAAGTTTAGGGTATAAAATGGAGTTTTTAACACCCTTGGTTCGTTGGAAATTTTTAGAAATTTATTGGGTTGATTTTGGAGTTAAAATGAATTAGCTGTATAATATATAGTTTATTATGTCATTATTATACTATGCATAATAAAAGGGGTCAAATGGTAATTTAACAAAGTTAGTGGGTTTGGAAATTGTTCTGGACAGAAGTGGGTCTGTCCGGGATTTTAAAATGTGTTACAACCATAGGTCATACAAATATAAGAGTATAATATCATAATATAAGATATATGGTATAGTTGTAACAATATAATAACATTTGGGGTTATTATGTAATTTTTAAAAGTATAGTTCAAAAGAATTAAAACAGAGAGACTTACGGTCTGTTTGGAATTTATGACATATTATAACTATAGGTCATAAATGGTATAATGGTATAAATGTATAATGTATAGTTTATGACTATAATGTAACATTATATAATAAATGTGGTAGTTTTGTGAATAAAAGAAATGGATGGGGCTGTTATGAAATTAAAAGGTATTTGGAAATGAAATTTACAATATGGTTTCAAATGTTACAAGGGTTGTAACAATTATAAGATAATAATATTCATTATGGAAGAATGAATACATTATAAGAAAATATCATATTAATAAATGACCCCATAATTCATATATATAAATAAATATATGTTATGGAGTGAATTATATAATATGGTTTACTAACCATATAAAATCATTAGTGGAGTAAAATAAGATGTGGAGAAAGGGATTATAAACATTAGATAAGGAATTCTAATGTTAGAATGTGTACATAAAATATTGATGAACTATATAATTTGAGATACTTAATATGAATTATATAAGTGTTGTATACTTGGATAAAATTAACCAAGATAATACAAATAAGTCAAGTCAACTACCTTGACTTGGTCAACCTAAATGGCCAACCTTTGAGTAATGAAATACTAAGGAGAGATGTATAATATGATCAAGTTATACATGAAATATAGTGACAAACTATATAATACACAAGTGTGTAATAATGTACATGTGATGATGTGAAATACCCCAAACTTAATTAGGGTGATTAAAATTACTCTAATATAATATTTGAGGGCCTATTAGTGCCTAAAGAATTTTGATAAAGAAAATAAATCCAAAAGAAAAGAGAAAACGCTTAAAAAGTGAAAAACGCTAAAATGAGCGTTAGGTGACCGTAGGAGGAATACGACCTCGACAAGGGTCTTGGATGAATTTACAAGGCTTAATAATGCCTAAATAACATATGAGAACAATTCCCGAAGAAAGCGGATCCAAACAATGTATTAAAACGCTAATAAAGCTTTAGCGCACGTTTTTTAAGAAAACCCAAAAATGTGACTTTGAGTGGTCAAATGAACCCGTAAAAATTATAGTTCATCAAATAACTATAAATAAACATTAATGGAAGCTTAATAACAATTAAAATTAAAGAAACGAGAAAATTCCGGAAAACGGGCCCGGTTAGCGAATAGTGCTAAAACTGGGTAAATAACGAGCGTTTTCTGTAAAAGACGAAAAACGCTCCAGCTTGCATATATATATATATGTGTGTGTGTGGGCCGGTTTTTAATATGTAATCAGCCCTCACACACACTCACACACCTAGCTAATTAGATAAGTTAAAAAGCAAGGGAAAGCAAAAAGTAAAAATGGCCCCCTCTCTTCTCTCTCCTCCCATTTCTCTTTTCCCTCTCTTTCCTCCCTTTCTTCTTCACCAGCCGTCTCCCTCCTCCTCTCTGGTTTGCCGGGCGATTTTGAAGACCTCCATGGCTACTCCATCTTCTCCTTCATGCTCTAGCTACATACAAGCTCCAAATGCAAAATAAAATACATATTCTTCTTCCTCTCATCAAGCTCTAGCTTTCTCTCTTTTCAAAATCCCAAAAAGATGAACTTCATATCCATGGGTTTTTCCCATTTGAAGAGAAAATGGCATCAACTTGTAGCTTGGAGTCTCCTCTCCCTCCTAAGGTAAAAAGATTCATGAAAAACTCATTTTCCTCCTCCTTTTTTGGTGGCCGATTTTGCCCCTCTTTGATGCCTTGTTTTCTTCATGTTTTGGAGCTTTGTTTCAACTCTCCAATGGTGGTGGAACCCCCTTCTTGATTCAAGGGTTAAAACCCCTCTTGAAATTCCAAAGGTAAAGCCTAACTTTTGTGCTTTAAGCCTTTCCATTGAATTTGAGTGATTCCAAGGGTTTAGAATTTTAATTATGTCAATTTTTATGTTCTTGAATGTTGGGAATGGAGTTTGGAAACTCCATTTCCCATTTGACCGAATTTGAGGAGAGGAAGAGGAAGAGGAGACTTGAAATATGAACTTGGAAGATTAAGGTAAGAAATCTACCTTAAACCTTGTTTTGATTGTTTTGGAATTCGAGATGGGTTAAATTAAATAATGAAACCAAATTATGTGAAATAAAGTAGTTGGTTGAAGTTGAGGGAAATTGTGGATTGTTATTTGAATTAAGGGCCTTTGAAGCCAAGTGATTTGAGTTTGTGGCTTTATTATGGTTTATTGAGATTTGGAGCTATATTGTTACTTTGATGAGTTGGAAGGAACTATGTGTGCTGGTAGGACCCTTATATGGGTGTGGCTAGATTAGGAATGAAAAGGATGAGAATTGATGAATGTGGATAAGTTAGGTTTATGGGGAGGTCATGGCAAAATTTCGGTAGGAAATAAGTGTCTTAGATGACTTGGTGAATGAGATAACTTAGGTGTTTATTGAGTTGAGATAAGATGTTTGGTAACCTAGAAATGGTAGGTGGAGATGGGATATGAGAGTGTGCAAAATCTGTAGCATGTTAGTGTTTAGTAACTAGGAGTTTCAAGAAAAGAGTTAGTGTTTATAATCTTGGAAAATGGAGGATGGACTTGGGTATAGATAATGCAAATGTCTAGGAAGGTGTGGTGATGGTCAATAAATGATTTGGTAAGGTGATAGAGGATTGTAAACCATTAAGGAAAAGTTGGAAATGCACAAGTGTGCGAACTATAACAGTTTGGGGGAAAAATCTGTAGAAATTGAGCATGGGTTTGAGTAGGGATTTTACTAATGTTTTGAGGAGGTTTGGAACATGATAAGGGTGTT